>VWYH01000151.1:127783-178404 GCA_013399365.1 Pampusana beccarii
CACTGGAACAGGCTGCCCAGGGAGGTTGTGGAGTCTCCTTCTCTGGAAACATTAAAAACCCGCCTGGACGCCTTCCTGTGTAACCTCATCTAGGTGTTCTTGCTCCGACAGGGAGATTGGACTAGACAACCTTTCAATGTCCCTTCCAATCCCTAACATTCTGTGATGCCTCCAAGGGTGGGAGGTTCCCGTTGGACTCCCTGCTAGTTTCGCATTGCACAGGTAAAAGGTGATGATCTAAAGCCACTAAGCTTGTTCCTCAAGCACAGTCATCAGTCATTTTCTTGCTGTGGCACTGAAGGCCAACAGCATGCTGGGCTGCATCACCAAGGGCATCACCAGCAGAGACAAAGAAGTCGTCATCCTGTTCTACTTGTTACTTGTCAGGCCACACTTGGAATACCGTGTTTAGTTTTGGTCCTCGCTATACAAAAAATATGTGGACACGCTGGAGAGAGTCCAGAGAAGGGCCACAAAGATGATCAGACGGCTGGGAAGTTGACATGTGAGGAGAGGCTCAGAGAACTGGGCTTGTTCAGCCTTGAGAAAAGAAGGCTTGGGGAGACCTCCTCACCATGTTCCAGTATTTAATGGGTGGCTACAAAGAGGATGGAAACTCCCTTTTACAAGGAGTCACATGGAAAAGACGAGGGACAATAGGTACAGGTTACTCCGGGGGATACTCTGATTGGACACAAGAGGGAAATTTTATACTATGAGAACAATCAGCCATTGGAATAATCTCCCCAGGGATGTGATGGATTCCTCAACACTAGACACTTCTAAGATTTATCTGGACAGGCTGCTGGGCCATCTTGTCTAGACCACACTTTTGCCAAGAAAGGTTGGACTGGATGATCCTTGAGTTCCCTTCCAACCTGGAATTCTGCGATTCTGTGATCTTTATAAATCCCCAGCAGCATTTACTTCAAAGATTGTCTCCCGAAAATAAATTATCACAGTGGCTGCTTTACTGCAATTTTGGTGACATCCCAGTGGGCAATAAGAGTCCAGTTGTCACTGGAACACAGACTTTCCCCAAAGACATAGGACAGAGGAATATATCAACATAGAGCAATGCCTGGGCAGAGCAACGGATGCAGGCAGCTCTTCCTCTGCCAGACCCATGCTAGCACATGCAAAACTGACTTGGACATCTTTTAACACTACTGCATGATACCAAATGTGAACGGTGAATTGAATTATTTAAAATTCAGAGATTCAAGCTGTATGCCAGAGAGAACACAACCCATGCTGTCTGGTGATGAACACGAGGAGCGCTCACAACTTCCTGGCACAAGTTGTTGGAGTACTATCCCACAAGTTGGGGTCCACCCATGCCCACCCTGACCACCCTCAGCTGGTTCCTCAAGGAGGTTAAGTCGTGGGCCCTGATATAGGTGTTCGAACTGCACACTGGGCCAAAAAATATCTGGGCCTAGCAGCTGAAGTGCCCATTCCTATGAATTTTCACCCCAGACTGTATTTTACAGTTGTCCCACCTTAGATTTCCACTGGTGCTCCTGGGTGGTGCATAGTGCCTGGGCTGGCATGGAGCCACTGTGGCAGCCCACAGTGTCACACTGTGATGTTCTGACTGCATCTTCTGGAGGACCACATCCACTAAACCATTCTGGCAGATAAAGTAGAAGTCAGACGTTAACTGGAAAAGTACAGGGGGACAAATATCACCTCTGATGCCTTCAAGGAGTGCTAAAAGGGAGTTTGTTTTACTTGAAGCAGGGATATAATACAGTCAGTGTTGCACACTACAGCAACCTTGTGAATGTCTGAAGGGTTTTGCAGTCACAAATTAAGAAAAACCGGTGTCAACCACATGCCAGCATAATTTTCACTGGACTTCCGTGGTTCTCTGTTATGATTCAGCATTTAATTACATGATTGTAGTCTGGTTTTGTTTTGTTTTGTTTTTTTCTAGTTCTGTTTCTAGAAGGGTTTCCTGAGAGGCCCAAATGCAACCAAGTTTTAGTATTGCAACATCTTCCTGGTTTACAAAACAGCTTAGTCCACAGGGAAGGTCACCAGAAATGTGCAGCTGAGGGGGCGGCTGCCCTTGTCTGCAGCTCCGCAAACAGTGTTCCCCCAATAGCTCCCTCAAGACCGACCCCTCTCTCTAGGAGCTCTCGGTTCACCACATTTGGCTGCCAAACCACAGGCGCACGCCCCACCTCCCACGTGGGGAGATGCGTTTGTGCGTGGGGTGCCGGGGTTGTCTCCCGGTCTCCGTGTGGAGGCGTGGGTTCCTGGAGGAGGCTGAGGGGAGACCTCATCGCAGCTACAGCTCCCTCAAAAGGAGAAGAGGAGGGCCAGGGGCTGGTCTCTTCTCTCTGGCGACCAAGGATAGGACCCGAGGGAATGGCAGGAAGATGTGCCAGGGGAGGTTTAGTTTCAATATTGGGGAAAGGTTCTTCACCCAGAGGGTGCTGGACACTGGAACAGGCTCCCTGGGGAGGTGTCACAGCCCCAAGCCTGACAGTGTTCAAGAAGAGACTGGACAACATCCTCAGACACATGGTGTGAACTGTGGGGTTGTCATATGCAGGGACAGGAGTTGGACTCGATGATCCTTGTGGGTCCCTTCCAACTCAGGACCTTCTATGATTCGATTCTATGATTCCTCAAGGAGGTACCTGCATGGGGTCTGCCCAGCCCATGACAGGAGGAGGCCTGCAGGCTGTGGCTGGAGACCATCAGCAGAGTGAGCAAGGAGGCAACCTCCTCCCGTTTGTTTTGGTGCAGATTTCCCCATTTTGTGTCCTTTGACTGCCTCCCATAGCAGTGAAGCCGCGAAAGAGTTTTTAAAAAATTGGGTAACCCTGCTGAAAATAGGGATATTAAAGCCCATATTTCTCCTACCTACCTTTATTATTTAAACAAAGCACCAGAATTAGGGGACTTGCTGTGACATTGCCAAGCTCAGCCACTCTCCAGAAGTGTCTGTCCCTGTCTGTTGAATACAAAGGGACTTGTGCTTAGCCAGGCCCTTCACTGTGCACGCTGACACAGTATCCAGATACTTCACAGGGTATCAGGAATAGTTATAAAAAGTGATGTGATGGCATTGATTATCCTACACTCACAATGCACCAATATAGGGAATGCTATCCTGGTCCACACATACCTGCCTTCTGTGCCCTGTCATAGGTGTGACTTGAAAATATATTTGGTAGTAAATCTAAGGAATTATTTAAAGTGAGAAGTCTAGGAAATCTAAGTAAGGAATTATTGGTTTTCTTGGAGGTCTCTTTATGTTGAACTTGGTTTCTATTTGCAGCACTCGCACTCTAGTGGTTGAGATCATGGAAGTAAAAACATGCTATTACTACTACCAGTACTAATTAGGAGTGTGGAAAGGTCCAGAAATCCAAGTCAGAAAAAAACATGTAATATGACACATTTCTAAACGAAGGTGTAGTTTTTATTTAAAGGAAAAGTGGGCAGTTTTCTGCCAGCAAACAGCACGTGAGTTCTCAGTAGAAGCTGCAAGCTCTACGTGCAAGTCGGAGAGAGTAGCATTGTTTTCAGGTTATGGATCCCAACGTACATGGTGATATTTATTACTGCTGAGCACTGGTGCTGTGGGTTTTTCTCGATCCTTCACAGAACAAACAGAAATATGGGCTCAGGGTGACCTACTGCCACCTCCAATTTCTCAGGGTCACTATAACTTGGATTGTTTTGATATCCCCATGTTACTAAGTGCTTCATATTTTTCTTCTGCTCATAACACAATCTGCAAACTTCATCTGTAATGAAGTACTCTGCTTAATGTCCTACCTTAGTTTTCATTTGGGTTTTTTTGTTGCATTTTAGGAGATTCATCCACAGAAGTGTCTGTGCAGGCAACAATAAAAAGCCCAGGACAAATGTATTCTGAGTTATTATCTGCAGTTGTGATAGATAATAGATACTGGATTTCTGTTAGTATTGTGATTCATTTAAATAGAAACCATATGCTCAAAGTCAGCGCCTTGGAGATAAGTCAGACATCTGGCCAAGATTCCACATTTGGGAATGTAAATGATGCAGATGGTGAGATTATAATGCACAGCGTGCCCATCAGGTTATAACAGTGATGAACAAGCACTTCATTAGGTAGGAAAGGAGGGAAAATATAACCAAACTAAGAGGTGAAATTTCTCAAGGAATGTGCCTGATATTCATTTTGGCTTAGAGTTTGAACGCATGTGTTCGGGGGAGTCAGCTTTACACTGCATGCCAAACCTTTATTCCGAACATATTAGAGTGTACCAGATACAGTATAGTGCTTTCAAACAACTCTGTAGTTAATTTTTTTTTCCTTGGAGTGAACAGAGTAGGGAAGAAAACAACTGTTTCTTTTATTCTGTATAGAAGATTACCTCCACAGAAGTATAGTGGTGTGAACTGTGGAGTGCGCTTGAAGACAATGCACAGGTATTACATGTAGGTAAATTGGTGCTAACATATAAGCAGTCCAAATTGACACTAACTAAATGTTCTGAGAGAAAAATAGGTATGAATCTTACAACCTTAATCTCGTCTTTGCTAATATGGGCTTAGCCCCAAATCTAAAATTAGCATTGTCTCTACAGGCTAACACAGACTCGTGCCTTGAGTGTACAACGTGTTTACCTGTGATATCACTTTTTGGAGAAAATATGCGTTCTCCAGGGAGAGCTAAAATTAACTAAAGGAGAGCCAAAGTGACTGTCAGCCGTGGTCATACCAGCCCTGACAAGCCAGTCAGAAAAAAATACACTACTCCCTTATCTTCCACCACTTCCTTAGCAGTGACTCTATATTATACTTATTTAAGTACAGCATCAAGTTGAAAATGTCTAGAAGTTTAGTGATGATGGTCATAGTGTGAAACACATTACAGGACCATAAGTTAATAAGAAGAAATCATCCAAACTTTCCCCAGTTGTTTGCTTTAGATGAAGGTGGCATCTCTTGCCTATTATAAGGGTTGTGGGCAATTGATCAGTGTGGCATCTGCCATTGCTCGCCAACGCTTCCTGCAGGTGATGGGGCCTGTCCTGCTGCAGTTTGAGGCCATGGATGTAGCTTCCCTACTGCAAAAATCTGTTAGTGTTGTCATTCATCTTATTTGAAAAAGAGATTTTAAGAGCCCAAAGTATATTGCCTTCAGTTGATACTTCTGCCATAATTAATCTCAGAAAAAGAGGTTTTTAAGCCGGTGGGTGACCAGAGGAAGTTGCTGGTGCAGTTGCTGTGACTGCACCACAAATGGGACACTGTATAAAGAATACAGCACCAGTAGGGATGAACGTGCACGCTGTAGCTGTCATCTAACCTTCATGTTAACAACACCAAGTTTGTCAGGTTTATGATACAGTTTCAGCCAGGGCTGTGCAGGCAGGTTCATGTCCCTCCATGAGGATCCAGCCTTCTCCATATTTCCTAGGTATTGGTAGGTGTTACGGTGATGAGGCGTTTATACTGTAATGCTTTAAATGTGCTAATGGTAAAGGAAGAAAAAGAAATGTGGCACTGCGTGTTGCCAAGAAACAGCAGCCTGACCTGTTCAGAAAGAGGTTCTACCCAGACACACAAAAATTAGCCTACAAAAAAGCGACATTGTGAATGAAACGCCAAAAACCCATGGCAGAGGGACTGGAAGAGCAAACAAGCATGTGGCCAGCAGCGAGTGTGTCTTAACACTGACAACTAGCAGTTTGCCCACCTTCATTGTGGCTTGTGGAAATAAGGCAGACAGAACAAAACCAATCACCAGAAGAAAACAAGCATTTACAGTTGTGTTCAAAAGATCCTTCAGCAGCAGACAAAACCGCTGAATGCCATGACTGGGCTGGTGCACAGAAAGAGTGTCCAGGGTGATCTGTAGAGAGAAGAAACCTGATGAAATGAGGAAAACTGAGAGGTGTTCACAAAGAAAACAAGCATCTGATGCAAAGAAAAGCTCTGATCCTGAACAGATATGTCTCACAGAGTGCCTGCAAAGGCAGGCTGGAAAGGTCTGAAGCAAGTAATCCTCCATACTTGCCTTCCAGGAGTGATGTTAGCCCTAGACAACAGCAGTATCTGTATATATCCCACCCCATCTTCTGGGTAAATTCATCAGTAACCCTGATTCTGATCTCACTCTGGCCTCACTTGTTTTTTTTGCTTCTGACCCCAAACTTTGAGCCCATTTAGATGCTTCAAGTGCTGAAGTCACTCCAATGATCAGAGCTCTGAATTGTTGCCTGTAACTAGAATGTCTCTACCAGCTTCGGCAGAGTCATCCCCTCTTTGCATTGGTTTTAGGAAGGGATGTAGTAATATAGATTTGACATGTGCCCGCAGGCACTAGTGTCTGAAAGCACAACCCTCTTTCAGCTGTGATGTGTAATTAATACAAGGGTAATTGCACAATATGGCAAGTCAGCAAGGAAGAAAGGAAAGGAAAGGAAAGGAAAGGAAAGGAAAGGAAAGGAAAGGAAAGGAAAGGAAAGGAAAGGAAAGGAAAGGAAAGGAAACAAGGAGATCTTTGGTTTTACACCAATAATACCAAAATGGCAGCTAGAAGCATAACTTGCCACTTCGCAAAAACCTCAGTAGAACAGTAAAGTCAGCTGAATTATAGGAGAAAAACAAGCACCCTAGAAGAAAATAACTTCTCTTTTTAGATGAAGTGAAATGGCCCAGAGCAAAGCAATTACCCAAGACGAAGCACACTATTAAGCAAAAGATTTAAACGTGCTTTTGTATGGGACACCTGAGTCTCTATAAACCCACCAGTTACATGTTGGTAATGTCTTCTAGATGTAAAACATCTTCATCCCAAAGTGCTTTACAAATGGACGTGATGGGTGTTTTCTCAGGTATTTACTCACTCAGTACCTTCACCCACTTCTGAAGGTCAGTAGGACAGTGGGTTGAGACCACACCCCAGCACACCCATGGTTATTTCTTAATAGGTAGATTGAGAGTAAAGTTTATCAAGGAATAAAAAATTGCATTTTTCTGGGTTAAGTATATACCTTCAGTACCAGCTGTGCTTTGGTCCAAAGTCACGTGGCTTAGTTGCTCTGATTAAGGTGCTAAAGCAGCTAAAGCTGTTTTTTTCTTCCCAGGCAGCATCATCTTGGCAAGGTCACGGATCCTGACTCTGCAATTTTCCTTCTTCAGGGAAGATGTGTTTTAGATGAGTGTTTAATTTTTTTAAAGATGGGTGGGACTGGAGGGTTGGTGGTTTTCTTCCAGCATCAAGCAGCAGTGTGAGCAGTTGTACAAGTTTCTTCCCAGAAGTCAGCACACTTGATACTCCTTATAAATATGTCAAAAGTAATCCCCACCAGCTCAGGACCACATCTTCACCGGCCACCTGGGGATGGGAGAATCCAGGTTTGGGTTTGTGGCCTTCCCCCCTCAGCTGCCTTTTGCATCCCAAAGGTTTTTGCCTTCAGGTCTCCATCCCAGCAACAAGGGCTGCCCCTTGCCCTTTCTTGGCCTTTGGCTCATTTGCACCCCTTCTTTCTGAGTGTTTCATAGCTGCAAAAAGCACGGTGCCATCTCAAGCTGTTCAGTCATCATGCTGGGTAGCAGAGCTGATCTAGAGTTTCGGGGCAGTGGGTTTGAGAGGGGCTGGGGGCAGAGGAGAGGCTTTCTTTGAGCTGGAGCATGGTTGCAAATAGCAAGCACCCAGAGTGAAATGAGGGGTGAGTTGACTTGATAGCACTTCAGGATCTCATAAAAATCTTGTGTTCAACCTCAGTAGGTTATTCAGGGCTAAACCCATCTTCCAGCAGCAGGGTGAGGAGAGAGGGGCAGCAGCAAGTGCCAGGCAATAGGAAATGTGCTCTCCACAGGCCCTGGGGCTGCGGTTTGCTTGGTTAGAGCACAACACGGTCGCTCCCGCAATTAGAACTTGGCTAACAGGTGATTGACACCAAGTTCAGGCTCCATCTGGTTTGAAAGCTGAGCCCTGTGTGGGACATGGAGCAGTGGGAAAATGGAAGGAAGTTTCTGAAAACAGCTTTGCTTCTTATTTTTAAAAATGGCCTCATGCCACCCATTTGCTCACAAATTAAAGAGGAACGAGATACATTGCATTTAAGCGGGCACCACCAGTTTAGTGCACTCTCTGCTAAAATCACTGTGGCCCATTCATTGGCTTAATTGTGTTCCTCCTCCTGCCGTTTCCAACAGAGGAGCTAATTGCCCCACCAAAAGTTGCTTCATGAACTTCCCATCATCTGCCGACTGCAGGAGCAGCAGCAGCTACACAGGCAGCACCAATACCACTGCCACATCCCGGATACCAAGCCTTCTGGTGTCACCATATAAATAACAGCTTGTTTCAGTAATGCTTGTCTGCTTAGTGAATTGTTTCAGGATTTACTCCATCCACGCTACCCTGCAACAAATAACCTGCAGATGTTTTAGATGGCTCTAAAAATAATCCTTGGCATTGGGGCCATGGTACAGCATCACTATATAATACAGCCAAATTTTGTACCGCGTTGTTTTAAAAATGAATCTTTTCTGTATGCTGGAAGAAGTTCACAGAGGCAATTCTGTCCTAGGAGAAACTGCTCTGTACATAGAGAGTATTTTGCTGTTATCTCTGTGGACAATAAACATGGCTCTGGCTTGTGAACATGCTATGTTAAGAATTATTTCTTTCCTTGTCCAATTCATTAAGTCTGTATACTTAATAAGCAGTTTCAGACTTTATAAGGTCTTCTCTGGGAACAATAAAACAGAGGGGAAAAGGAGAGAAACATCTGGATCAGTGAAACACTCTTGAAATTATATCTTTTTTAGTCTCTTTACAGAAATTTCCAAGGGATTATGTTAAGAAGTTAATTCCATTGCTGCTATTGATGTTGAAAATATATTAGAAGCACAATTTTAACTTGGTCTTGTTGCTTAGATAGTGATCAGAGCTGTCCAACTATTTTGTTTGAAAACATTGTCATGACAAATAGCATGGTTTATATTTCATTCAAGATTTACTACTTTTTTTCAGTTTTTCTCCTTTTAAAATTCCGTTGTTCAAATGGAGAAAAGAGGGGAGAGGAAATAGCGGGAGGGGACCAAAGCTGCAATTTCATTATAATTTAGCAAATACATTTTTTCTTTTTATTTTTCCTTTTTTGTTTATTTGGGTTTTTTGTGGTTTTTGTGGTTTTTTTTCCCCCAATTTCTTTAAAATCTTTAAATAATATCTGCTAGTGATACTTTTTGATTCAGTTACCTACAGTTTTGTACACCTATCAACAAATTGGAGCTAAGATGCTCTGGAGCTGGAGCCCCAGGGAGCTGTGTTTGCTCAGGCTGGAGAAGACGAGCTAAGGGACAAATTGAATTGATGTCTCCAACTACCTGATGAGGAGTTATAGAAAAGACAAAGCCAGACCTTCACTAGAGGTGCACAGCAACAGGACAAGAGATAAGAGCCATGAGTTGCATCAGGGGCATTTTAAATAGATGAGGTTCTTAGGGACATGGTTTAGTGCCAGTGTGAGGTTAACGGTTGGACTCAATGATCTTGAGGGTCTTTTCCAACCAAAATGATTCTATGAATTCTATAAAGGGGGAAAATGCACAGTGAAGTAGTTAAGCACTGAAAGAGGGTCCCAGAAAAGTGGGGCAATCTCCAACCTTGAAGACATTCATAACTCATCTGGGCAAGTCTCTGAGCAGTTAACTCTACTGTCAGGTGCACTTGGATCAGATGATTTCCAAAGGTCCCTTGCAACCAGAAATACACTGTTAACCTATTTTGATGAAATAATAAGGGGGTTATTTCCTATTATTTGTTTCTGCTGCTTATAGGATGGCTGAAACCATGGCTTGAAAATTTCCCTTGGCTGCACTGAAGCAGGGTCATGCCCCGGTGACTCCAAGCCAGCACCGGAAGGATAAAAATCCTTAGGCGTAAGTGGCTGTTAAGCACCCTTACGTGATTCATAATGTACTAAATTAGATTACTATTCTTTTTGCACTCCTATGAAGTGTGTGCTCTCAAAATAGGAGACAGTTCATACTCCTTGTCCATAGATAGTACATAGCGAGTACCCAGTTTCCCATCAGTCTGGGACAATTCACACAAACCTCCATACACCGCATGGTGTCTTGTCCTTTCAGGAAGAGTTCTCCACACCACAGAGACAGAGTATTCAAAGGAATCCATCTTCCTCACTCTGTCTGTTAGTTTCCAGCTCAGTGCTGGAAACCAGGTGTCATCTGGACATTGTGGGAAGTCAGTGTAGAGAATGAGGTGCTCACAGCTGCATCTTTCTTAAATTATTCTTCCATGTTATTTGACTTTGCTAAAAGCTGACAGCTTTGGGTCTGGCTCTCCCCATTTCTAGACTGTGTAAATTAGAAGCGTTAGCCTGACTGGACTTACTTGCTTGGTTTCTTCCTGGAGCCGAATGTCAACAACCATCACAAATTAAAATATCTGTTAAATATCTGGAATTTATATCTGTGTCTATGTCTAAGGTGTAGATGGGTGACTAGGGTATAGATGGATGGTGTGCCTGCAGGGGCAATGCTGGAACAGGGTTGTATGTCCAATCTGGAATCCGTCAAAACCAGGAAGAAGTTTGCAACAGTTTGCAACGACAAATGTCAGTCAGACTTGATTAAGTTTGTGTCACTTGTGATTCTCTGAAGCTGTTCCTCCAAGAGGTCCAATTGTAGCACATCCTCAGTGCTGAGCATGTGCTCACCCATCATCCTGAGTCTTGGTTGTTACCTGTTCCCAACCTGACACATGCTCATGGCAAAGCCGGGAGGGATTTCTGCAGTGTCAGGATCAGGCCCTTCCGTGGCAGCTCACCCCCAAGTGAACGTAGACTGAGTTACTAGCTTGTCTCTGAAGGTTAATTGGGATTTATGTCCTGTTTGGAGAGCTCGCTTTAGAAATCTGACTGCCTTGGATAGTTTCTGTGATGTGTGTTTCTGTGCATGCGTGACACTTGCCTTTTATTGTTTATTGGAAAGACTTTACTAGACATTGCTTATGAAGCATTTTTGTGATCTTGTTGATGAAAGATGCTATATAAACGGGGTTAGATTGGACTGGATTCAGTAAGTCTAAGAGCCTGCCAGCAATTTATTGCTGTTTGACTCCAGTGACCGAGCACCAGCTCAGCAGCCAGTGAGCGAGCACAGCTCCTTGCAGCTCTGGCTCTGCCTTCCCTACTGAAATGGAATTTATTACTCTCTATCTCGCATGGATATTTGGTAGGAAATTGGAGCTGCAAAATGAAGAGTCATGGAAGTTTAAAAAAAAGCCAAGAGACAGGACAGATGTGCTGTGATTAGTCCTGTACTCTGGCTCACCTTGGGTTAGATAAATAGTTGAATGTGTGCCGTCAGCAAGACATACTGTTTACAGACTTGGAAGGAAATTTGGCTTTCAGTCCTCTAATTGGAAGTCAGAGGTGGTGGAAAAAAAGACTTTTGCTTGCTTTTCATACTTTAAATCTCAAAGCAGTGAGTTATTTTAAAACACGGGCTCAATCTTGGACCATTTCAATTGAGGTTTAAAATGCTACTTGTTCTTAGAAATGACAACATATTTATGAGGATGTGTTATATTTTGCCAGCTGATTAGACTATGTAGTAAGTGCAAATAGTGCTTTGTATAAAAGTTTTTTCTTTCTTCCTCTCGAATTTCACACTTGTCAAACATTAGTTTAATTCTGCAAAACCCGTAGTAACTTCACCTGTGAAACTAAACAAAATCATTTTCTTGGCACAATGCCAGAAAATAAAAGAAATTTGTAAGAAAAGAAGGAAAAGAGAGCAAGACAAAGCTGACAGCATGTATATAAAGCTGAGTCTAAGCAGATGAGAACAGTCAAAAGTACTTTATTTAATCATTCTGCTATTTTTGACATGCTGTCTAGTGATAAACCACATGAGCATTCCCTTGCATTAAGACCAAAAAAAAAAAAAAAGAAGTGAAATAAAAACCCAAGAAATAGGGGAAGAAAGTACAATTCAGCACTGAAGAAATCACACATGTCATTTTGAGGATGATGTTCACATGCATGTAAAATATCCAACAAACAGCTTTTCCAGTGGCAGCAGGGGTAATTATGTATTTGAAGTTGTGTAACGTTTTCTTTCTGATAGTTTCGTTCTTTGCTCAGAGAACATGCACAGGCAGATTTCTACTCAGTCATTTTTGGACACTAGTAAGCTAACTGAGACACGAGTGCTGGTGGTTACCAGTGCCACCAGTTGGTCTATACTACTGAAAAAAATGCTGATTTGTCTATGCTCAGTCAGTGTGTTTGCAACACCAAGGCTCTGGTTGGGTTGGGGACTGACAAGGGTCAATCTTTGTTCTGGCCCTGTAGCACAGTGTCATGGTTTCCCGGAAAATGTGAAGCCCTTGTCTGTATAGTTCAGGTGGAAATCCCAAAATGACCTTTTTCTTTCATTACACATCGCAGGGAAGGATCACAGGAAACATTTCTAAAAGTCTGTATTCTGCCCAGAAGAGACACAAAAATATGAGTTTTAGTTGCCACTTCTTCCCGTGGCGAGCAGAAGTTCACAAGCTCTTTTCTTCTCGTGGGTTTTCTTCTTTAGGGTTTTCATACCAACCCCTTTGTCTGCAACTCCAAAGTCCTAAAATAGTCCAAAACCAATTGTCTCCTGTGACTGCTGATCTGCTGACACAGGGAGAAGTGTTGGGAAGCGGTCTGCCTGCCCAGATTTTGTTTGAACACCTCATTGTGCATCTCATTTCCTTAAATGAAACCTCAAACCTCATCATAGCATGATATCCTGCACTGTGTCCATGGAGAACAGAGGCCCAGAGCCTGCTACTAAAAAGGACATACGACAGGTATTTTTGGTAGTTAAATTGCCGAGGCCTGTGAAGTTCTGCTTTTTGTGCATTCTCCAGCTTCATGCAGGTAAGCACCTATCATAACTTAAAGTCCCACCAATATCCACGCAGGGTGGGGTGTTTCTTGCACCCCTTGAGGTCTTTTTTCACTCTTTTATAGAGGAATGAGCTTCACGCTTTCAAAAATACTGCGCTCTGCAGGGGCTGCAAATCATTGAATCGGTTTGGAAGGTTCTTTCTCAGAAGGAGGAACCACAGTTTACCCTCCAGCACCATAAAACTCCCTTCGACCATAAAAAGATGACATGAAACAGCACTTTGAGGAGAGAAGGAGACAGTTAACAATACATTACAATAAGGAGCAGCCAAGCAGCATGTCTGAGAGCTTTCAAAAGCATCGGCCAGAGCCTCCCTGGGTAAGTTGCTGTCACGGTTCCCCAGAGTCAACAGAGGTATGTGGCTTTTGCCAGGGGAGGATCTGGACTCTGGCTTGTGTTCATAGAAGAGGAGCCCAGGAACTGTGAATCTTATCAAAACCTTCCTGTTAGTATTAACTGGAATGGGATTTCACTCCTGGTATCTGTCTTAATAACCAGACCTGAGTAAAAGAGCTGATAGCAGGGCTTTTTTTTTTTCCTAAGAAAAAGAAAACCTTTATATGTGGGTAAATTTATTTGACTTGTGTAGCTGATGAGAAACATAGCTTAGACTCAGGCAAAACATTAATCGCTGAAAATCTGACTTTCAGAAAAATCAAGTATTGGGTTGCAGTATTTTGCTGTCAGAGATCTGAGTTCCAGCTTTACTCCCTGTGGTTGTTCAACTAAATCCTGCTTTATTCAGTCGTTTAAATATACCCACTGTGGTCATAGGTGCTGCAGCGTTTTCGAGGCAGTGGAAGACACACACCATGCTCAGTATTATTCACTCTCAGCTATGATAGTGACTGGAGTGGCTCGGGCTGGCCTTGGACTTTGCATTACACCCAGTGTGAACATAAATTATCTCTTTACAAAACTGTGAAAAAGGACTAAGTCTGGAAATCATGGCAAAGTGTATGCTGAGCAAGTGTCTGCAGGGAGGCCACCCTCTCTTACTCAAGATTTCGGTATGTAGCCCACAGAAAGGCAAACAAAAATAAAGTGCATTCTGTTTTACACCATGTTGCCATAAATCTTTTCTCCATGTGAATTACGACGAAACTGTGCACAGCTACTGAACTGCTTCCTTAATACACTTGTGCTGCAGATGGGTTTTGTCTGTGCATGTTTTGGCAGACAAACCTGGTCCTCATTTGAATTTTACATAGAATATGAGAAAAAAATGGGTTTTTTTGTTTTGTTGTGGTGGTGGTGGTGGTTGGTTGGTTTTGTTTGGGTTTTTATGGGTTTGTTGTTGTTGTTTTTAAGTTACCTTGTTGGCTTCTTTTATCCTTGTCTGTGGTTTGTCTGGGGTTTTTTCTCCATTAGTTGCTTTATTTTATATTTGCGTTTTTGCTGCATTGTGTATTTCTGAAAGTCAGGGCGGTCAAAAAGATGTACTGGGCAGGAACAATAAGTAGCCAGCCTAAGAAAGACCCCTTTGTGCAATTAAATACAGACATGCCATGGCCTTTGCTGACTCAGGTCTTCGAGACACAGCACAAGTTCTTGTGAGTTCATGTTACGGTGTTGTCTGAAGAAATCTGGTTAAACATTTTTTTTTCCCTATCTTCTCCCTATAGGAAATTGGCTTTTTTTCTTATATTAAATACATTTGCTCAACTGTGTTATCATTATCTTCTACCAGCCCTGACCTGGAGAACAGTGTTGATGTATTTAAACCCACATGAAATCTTAAGCAGCTCTTATGACCCCTAAGATATCACTCTTCTGACATTCATGGGTCAGAAATAGCGTGTCAGAGAAGGGGGATTTGACCTGCCTGACCAGCTATGGACCTGCTGCATCTTCCAGCGAAGCTACCTCAGGCATCAACTGTGCTGTAGAGACTGTCCATGCCTGTGCTCCTACCCCTGATGAACAGGAGTTAAAGTGTCTCTGCCTGAATTTCCCCTGTCCAGGTGGAGCCATCCTGGAGGCTGTCTGTCTGAACCTGAGCATCGTAGGGATAGAGTAAGGGTAATATTTTATCACAAAAACTCACTTTCTGACTCATCGTAGGGATATCTATGTCTGCTTTGCTCCTTGGAGTCAAATATTTCCTAGAGTGGACTCTTCCGGTTCTACTTTTGACTTCTTTAGCAAGAGCTTCATTAGTATATACGTCATCTGAAACCAGTATAAAACTTTTTTTTTTCCCTTCTCTTTGCATATCCCCTTTTTACAATCATTAAATGCCCATCATGTAACTTTTTCAACACAATTGTCATGATGAAATTTCACAGTTGCCTTTTTGCTGAAGTTAACCAAAACCTCAATAATGCATCAAGCAACTCTGAGCAAGCTGTTGTCACATCCCAAGTCGCTGCCGTGTTTCTGCAGACAGATACAGGATAATTCTCTACTATAAATGTTTATTTTGTTATTGTTTGCATTCCCAAAGCACCTCAACTGCTGTAGGACCCTGAATCACTCCCTTCCCTCTCCCACAGAAGTATTCTCTCGGTTCAGCATGTCGTGGTCTCCCCGGCACCACTGCCGGCTGTCGTGTCCCAGTGCAGAGCAGGAGGTGGGCTGGGGGCAATGGCAGCTCTGCACCAGGTGGAAACAATTATGGGGAAAAAACATGGGTCCACACTGGATGAGTTACTGCTGATAGCTACCAGATAAGCTAACTTAATAAAGTGGTGGCTTAATTAAGGCACATTCCTTGCATCTTGCCTTTCGTCCTGCCTGTCTGGGGCGATGCTATCAAGCAGCCGCTGCTTTGCAAGAGGTGGAGGGTGCTGTGCTGGTTCACCTCTGTGCGTTGGGCACAGGGGGGACCTGTGGGTGATGGGACATGGGTGTGCTCCTGGGAAGATCAACTCCCCTCCCAGTCTGCAAGTTGAAGGGCCACAAAAGCCTGCAACAGATGCAGATCCACTGCTTGCCTAGGCATGTATGTGTTTATTGGTATCAAAGGTTTGACCCTAAATCCCATCTTCTGATGCACTAGCACATCAACCTTCAGAGCAGAGGTGAGTAGCTCAACACCTCACTGCTTCTCCTGCAGCTACCCATCAGAAAAAAAGGGTGACTTTGCTTTAAGAGAGTCCCTACAGCTGTGGATAACACAAAAGCTAGACATGGCTGTGATCAAAATCATGGTGCCTGAAACCCTCTGTGAATTTGGGCTTCCATATGTTCCTGAGGAAAGGTTGCACAAGAATCAGAAGTTGCTATATTTTTAATAGCTGAAGCACCCAATTGAAAGCTACAACACATAAGTCTGCTAGCAGTTTCTCCTTTTGGAAACCAGATTTAACGTTAACAAACCAACTTGATTTCCCCATATATCTGGATTTTAGTGGTTGGGCTTCTTACACAGACATGTATTAGTTTGTGTTTGATGCATGCTCACACGTACAGCTGCATAGCAACTGCCTTGCTGAAAGTTATTCAGTAGCTAAAATTATCAGTGTGGACCCCCTCTTACCTCTCATTATGTATAACAAGATCGCTGCTGTGCAACGTTGATTAGACATGTCAACCTGGAGCTGGATGTCTGAAAATGAGTATTGCTATTAAAATACCTTTGCTAATGATCAACTCATGTGTCCATCATTTTGACAGATTTCTCTTTAAGAATGTAAAAAGCTAAAGTGTGCAGGAATCCCAGGGTTGTCATGTAATGTTCAGAGAAACAGCTATTGTCGTGTTGTGTTTCCTGTGCATTAACCCTAAAGTAGCAGTTTCCCTGGCAAAAATCATGCTGATGCCCAAAGCTCGCATTTGAATATGGGCTGCGCTAATACAGAGATCTGTAATCTTGAATTGGGAACTAATTGTTGTAGGGAATTGGCTTCTGGAGTGTGATCCTGAAAGCAGGGCATCCTCCCTCTAAACCACTTTTTCACGTGTGGTTTAAAGCTTTCATGACAGGAAAATTCAACCAAAAATTAAAAGGGAAACTGAAAACATGGAAATACTGTCTCGAAAGCATCTCATCCCCCTGTGGAACTCATTGCTGCAAAGTGTTGTTGAAGCTAGAGATTTCAGCAGAGGCTTGGGTATCAGCCAGGGCAGTGTGATTTTCCAGTTGGTTTAACTGGAGCATCCCCTGGTGAGGCTACGCAAGGCTGTGCTTGTTTCAGGGTGCCAGCGTGTATTTAATGGCTGTAACTCAGCGTGTGGTGGGTTCTCAGCATGTGGCTGCGGGAGAGGGGTTCGATCAGGGTAAGCAGTTTGGCTATGAGGAGAATCCAGGAAGGCAGATAAAACTGCATTTTTTTTTAGTCACAAGAAAGCCAACAAGTCCAGCCAAAAGCCATCGCCATCCGAACTGAGAAGAGAGAGGCAGCTACTGCAGGGTTCCCAGCAGGTGAGCCCTTACCCAGGAGCAGGCTACGCCAGCTGAGGTTTGCATCTGCGGCCACAAGCTACTCCAGGTGGGAGTCCTAAGTGTCCTAAGCCTGAAAATCAGGTGGGAATTCCCAGAGAGGAGTGTTGAAATTATGAAAGCTGCTGCTCCCTCTTTCTTATTAGTTCTGGCTGGCACAACCCTGCAGGTCAGCATCTCATGGCAGGGGTGTTCTTCTTTCCCATCTCTCAGCCCCCTCTCAAGCCAAGCTGTATCTTGCTCTGAAGAGGAGATACAAGCAAACCTTTATCAGCTTCCCTTCTTCTGCAGACAGGAGGAGATGAATGTGCGCTTGGGAAGACACCAGCATGGCTTGCAGCATATGAACAGCCTCCCCAATGCACCTTTGAACTCATTCCTCCTGCATTTGTTTGTCTTTCAGATAAAACTTCACAGCAGTGTTTGGAGAAAAGTTTAATGAGGGACCACTGTTTGCATAACAAAGCAAGGGCTTCCTCTTCAGATGTTCAACCTTCATTAAGCATAATTTATATTCCAGATAATCTTTGGAAGAGGGTAAAATATGGAACCGAAGTTTGTTTTTACATAGTTTGGAGTAATGCATTGTTTGTTTTAAGTGGTCAGTTGCAACTGGTAGTTGATTTGTTTTCAACATAATGATGATTTGTGATGGCTGTGTGTCGTCTAGGGGAGTGCTGTGTCATTGACTGGCATGGCTTTAGCACTCTTTTGCGTCAGTTATTGAATTCAAGGATAAGTCCAAATGGATGTTTTTCCAATTTTGCCGATATTTCAGGATGTCCACAAGGCATGAAAAAATGTGAATATGTAAAATGCAGGATTTTTTCCCCCTCAGATTTATGTAGGCTTGATAAAATAGTGGACTGAATGACAGTTTGCTTCTCTTGCAGCAGTCCTAGTAGCCACCAACATGGAACCTTTTGAAGGTCATCAGGTCCCTGCAGCAAGTAGCTCTCAGGGTGATGTGGGACATGGCCATTTGTAAAGGCTCCTCAGTGCTGCTGGGAGTCCTGGTGACTTGATGTGGCTTGCTACCTAGAAAGCAAACAAGCAGATATAGCCAAATGCCTAAATGTCATTTCAGGCCAGTGTGTAAGAAATATTAATTTCTCAGCACTCAGACTTGGTTCGTATTTTATCATAGGCACCTAAAATGTATCTGATCCTGTTGACTCGTCACTGCAGTTTTGTCCCTCTGCCTATATAAGATAACCTTGCTCCAGTTGAAATACCCAATATACATCACTTATCACCTTCCAGGTTTATTAAAAGATGAGAAATGACTGATAACATTTATCTTGTGATACCCCTCACTGAGACTTACCCCTTTCTGCAAGTTTACATTGTAATGACAGATGTTTGAAAGCACCCTTCACTGTATCATGAAAATTATGACCTGAGTTGTGTATATGGACAGCACTGAGGTGTGCTGCATCTTTCAACACAATGGAGCTGGGTTTTAAGAAACTACTTGGGATGTAGAGTGGGTCAGCACTGGGGTACCCAGGCCCAGGCTGCTGAGGCAGCTGGCAATGCTGTCATTTAAAATGCTTCATGCACTGAGTGGTGGGTTTCCATGTTGCATTATTTAATGCTGAGACATCAACTTCAAAGTTCAGGATTCTCATCTTGTTTGGTTCATCACATCCATGATCTATTCGTTACTGTTTTTAAAGGCAGCACCAACCTTTAGAGAATATATTTATTTATTCATGTATTTATTTTATTGTTTTTCAGGAAAAAATGCTGTAAGGGTTATAAGTTTGTTCTTGGACAGTGCATCCCTGAAGGTATGTGATTTCACTGTTCTCACCCCTCGTGTCCCCTGTGTATTTTTCTTTCTCCATTTGCCCTGTTCTCCACACGGCTGGTTTGGAAGAGCAACCTGATGTAATTATAGGCTCAGCTGTATCTCGTGTCAGTGGGGGAACAGTTTCCAAGAAGCTGTTGAGAAAATAAAGAGATCAGCGTCTTCCAAAAGTTTTGCTTAGCACGCCAAGCCTTGATCCTACCCTAAGTCCACGTGGCTGCCCCAATCTTGTACCATGACCCGCTGTAAATGAAGGGACGCGTTCTGCTCTTGGCTATGTACGCAGGAACCCTCTGTGCACCCAGGAGCACACCTTTCCAGGCTTCTGACTTTCACCATGTACCCCTTGGGTCTGGCACAGCTGAATCGGCTTGTAAGTGCATGGGGAGTGCATCACTTGGCGAATTAGTCCTGCCCTTAGGTACATATTTCCTGAAGATGTCAACAAGAGGAGAGCATCACCAAATGATGTCTCTCTTCTAGCACCTCTCCTGGCTGTGGGGACAGCATCCTTGTCACCAGGAGCAGAGGGAGACAAGGAATTACTTGGGGTACCTCATGCAGCAGTGAAAATGGAACTTTCCCCTCCTGGCAGAGGGAAACCGCCCGTACACTTTGCAAAGGCAGGATTGGGGTCCCAATGCCCAGAGGCTGCTGCGATGAGGTCTCATTCAGGAAAAGCTGAGCTCTGCCTGCCTTAACCCTGGTGGACGCCTCTGTAGGGTCTGCCCAGCCAACGGCTTCACATGAGCAGTAGCAATGTGACCTCTTCAATCACTCCCACTGCTTTGTCCAATTTGGATGAAATTGGCTCTGAAGTTACAGAAGAGGAACTGTCAGGCTGAAGTAAATGGCCAGAGACAACAAGTGACTAAACCTTGTTTGCTCCAAAAGACAGGTTTAAAAGTTGGTTTACGGTACCACATCCTTTTATTTGATGGCATATGGAAAGCCTCGAGTTGACCTGAGAGTTTTCCCAGTTTGAGATGATGATGTTTTGAAAGGAAAAGTGACAAATTAACATGCTTGAGAGAGTCAGCTGGTTTTTGAGCTATAGTCTCCAGACAACAGGGATTATAACCCAAACTCTGATCCTGCTGCTTTAAAAAATATTAGTATCTCTTTTGTTGATGTCTGGAAACACTAGAAGACTGGTTTAAAAAAAAATAAAATAATAATAAAAAGAAAAGAAAGGAAGAGGAAAGGAAGAGGGAGAGGGAAGGAAATAAAAAAAGGAGAGGATGGTGGGGAAGGGAGGGGAAGGGAAAATATATCTTCTCAATACAGGAGTTGCGGGTTTGCTTTTTCCTTCTGAAGGAACACTTCACGGTGCCAGTCCAAGGCCCTGGGAGCTGGGTAGGGTTTGGGTGAAATCGATACTCACAATGAGTTCCTTCTCCTGTGGTTTTGTAGTGAGTTTTGTCTTGGTGTGTGTGGCATGAGATGGCACCTCCAGTGCGAGATGGACGCTTGGAGGACAAGGTTGTGCTGTGTTGTATGAGGCTGCTGTGTGTGTAGGAGGCAGAAACCCTGAATCCTTTCGGGATGGAAAGAAGCCAGGACTTAGCAGTCTGGCCTCCAGCTTTCTTATGGATTGTAACAATTTTATAGACTGGTATTCACTAAATATAATGGATATAGCAGGAGAAGTAATAGAAGCACAAATAAAATGAAAGGCATGGCAATATATTATTTTAGGCTTCTAATTTTCACCTCCTGAGGTTTTAGGTGATTACGAAAGCAGATTATGTGCCCACTTAATTTGCTTAGTCCTGTCTATTAATGGCATCCCAGTAACCAGAGACTTTCTGCCACTAATATAATTTCTCTGCTGGCTGTGGCTTCTCTCCCTTCGCATCTTCACTCCCCCTTTTTCAGCTTGTTTCATATTTTGCCTTGAACTTCAGAGGCCACAGCAACTGCTATAACATCTGAGATGATTTTGGGCCGTTGGTATAAGGACAAGAAACATGATTCAGCAAAGCGTTTGTTTCACTTACTCTGTTGCAAGACATCACTTGGCTCTTCACACATTGTTTTGGCATAATCTTGACAGAGTAGCTGTATGAAATGCATATCTGGACACAGGCATACAAATACGTTACAGATGTGAGTTATTAGAGCACATCTGTACCTTTTAATCCAGTACTGGCATATCAAAGCCCTGAGAAGTAGTTCAAGCCCTGTCTTCTCCATGATTTAGCAGTGGCTGCAGGGAGCAGGGTTGGGAGAGGGGTAGACCCTCCCTTGTCCACCCTCATACGGTTGCCTCAGGAAGACACCAATCTCCTTCTCAGACAAACATTCATTAAACAAACACCTTCCCCAAAGAGTTGTGTCTTTGTCCACGTCCATCTTTGTTTTCTGTCCTGTTATTTCCCATCTGACCTTGAAAAACAACAGAAACTAGTGCAGTTCAATAAGTCCGTGTCCCAGGTTCTACATTTCATTTGCTTTGGACTCACCTTCTCGCTCTGGGTTTTAGCTGCAGCGAGCAATGATCCTCAAGAAACTTCAAGAGTAGTTTGCTTTGTGTGTATGATTCCCTCTGTAGCATCTCTTCTTGAGCAGTGAAGCAGGTCAAAAAAGAGCTCCTCACCCTTTTCTCCTGAATTATCTCCTCCTTTGTTTTGGAGACTCACAGCTCCAACCAGGTCCTGCCTCAGAGCATCATCAAGAGTAAAGCAGGAACAGCTGTCACCTGAAACAGCTCCCTACCTACCCTCCCTACCACCGTTTTTTTTACCTGACTTTCTCAGCTGTGGATTAATTCAGAGTAAAATACTCTATGACAGGCAAACACTAATCAGATCTGCTCTATCCTCACTAATGCTATCTCAGAAATTTCCTTGATAGAACTTTCCATGCTGTGTTGTCATTATTGAGTGCATTGAAATACTCGTGGAGACATTTGTTATTCTGCTTCATTTTTTGATACTTTCCTAAAGTCTGGAACAGCCTGATCCTCGCCATGTTGCTTTGATTCATCCTCAAACTGCGTTTTTTAGGCTGGGCTGGCAGGCAAGGGTCTTGAATGTGGGAGGGCTCATCCTTCCTCAGTTCTGCAGAGCACGCAGAGGACACGCAGCAACTTTTGCTCAATTTCATCCTGGTTGTGAGGGCTGTTCCTGATGGAGTCGTGCTAGTTGGAACCAAAGCCTCAAGAATGCACAGGTCTGTGATGTGGGACCTGCCCACAGTGGCTGTGTGATTTGGGTCGACTGTGTGGGAACTACCAGCAGGGAGATTTCAACCTCCTGGACAGTCTCCTAGCTTTGTATAAAACTAAATGAAGTAATGGCCATATCTGCTAAGGTGGATGTGAAAACCATATTTAAAGACTAGTTACATGAAATATGGCAAAAGAGAGATGATTTAAAAGGCCTAGCGTTGTTTAGTCTAGAGAAAAGGAGGCTGAGGGGAGATGTGATAACAGTTTTTAGGTATGTGAAAACTTGCTGCAAGGGGGAAAGTGAACTATTCTTCATGGCCAAGAAGAAGACCACAAAAATAGTGGGTTTAAATGGCTATAAGAAGAGTTTGGATTAGATACAAGTTAAAAGCTTTCTATCTGTAAGGATATTTAACCTCAGGAATAGACTGCATGGTGGTGGGGCACCTCCTTCTCTCAGGGATTTCTAGGTACAAGTTAGATGAATGTTTACTAGGGAAGGTTTATGCATAGCTAATCCTGCTTGTGATGACAGATGGTCTCTTCCAGCACTGTTTTTTATTATTTTATTAGGGTACATCTATTCATGGAAGCACAAGGAGGACAGAGCTCGTTTTGCCTCCGCTCTGAACAGGCTGGACAAGGCACAAGGCCAGTTCGTGTGTGCACACTGGCTAAGGAGCAGGCACATTCACCTCAGTGCTGGGCATACTAGCCTGTTCTGCATCTGATTTTATTTCAGTGGAAAATGGAAATTGCAACTGTGCTCAGGAAAAACACCACAAATGCTTTATATTTGGGACTACTTAGTAGAGCCAAATGTAACAGGAGTTTACAACCCCAGCATCACCTAAAAAGCCCGAACTAGCGCCCAGGCTGGCTGTGTTTGAAGGCAAGGGCCATGTTTTTCTTCCACACTGGTGCAGGGCTCTGTACTTCTTGACCCAGGTTCCTGCTGGGGGTCCTGGCACTGTCATTCACCACCACAGCTCTGCGGGAAGACTTCAAGAGTTAAAATCAACACAGTTGTGCAGTAGGAAGGAAAGAAAGGATGCCTGCTATTTAAAAGGTGACAAGCACAAGGGCGGGAATGCTTGGCACCATTACAATAGTACTTTTTGGCAACTCTGGTGTGATATACAGCGGATTGTTAAGTCTTGCTTGGTACTTTTCTGTACCCTGGCACACTGTCACTTTTATGGTCCGTGCTACTTTGTACAGCAAATTTGGTTTCACTTGCTTTACCATGTATTAGTTCATCTTAATTGTCTGGAAAAATCATCATACCCAGAGATGTCTGCTAGTCATTACTGTGAGTCAATAATGAGTTTGAGGGTTAATTGTTTTATACTGTATACATGGAAACAGTGCTTTGCTGGGAACCCAGTCTAGACACTTAGGTTTGGCTTAGATGTGTTTGGTCTGGAGCAGACACAGGATATTTCTGCTGTGGCCCCCAAGTAGCCAGTTACTGGAGGGTCATGGTGACAACCACACGAATGCTATGTGCAGGATGATGTTCCTCTGAAACGATCACAGAAACTGCCACTTGCTTGAGCATAGAAGCTGACCTACAGCAGGGTTTGCCTGAGCTGGTTTTGAGACTAGATGCTGCTTCAGCTCCTTTCTTCTCCTGTAAAATATTCCCCATGGCGCTGCAAAGCACTTGCACCCATGGCCAAGGGCTGCCCGTCTCCCCCTAGCCCTGATGCCAGTGGCCAAATCCAGCCCCTGGCAGGGCAGGGATGTGGGTCAGAACCTGTTTTGCCCTGGTGTCCATTCCCTGGACTTCAGCTCTGCTGCCACACAGCAGTGAAATCAGAAACAGATTCGCCCTCCTTTGGGTTTCAAAAAGGGACTTCAGCCTTTTGGGATTTCACTGGCCAGTGATTTATCATCCCTAACCTGTACATTGCCATTATTAATAGTGCTGATAGTTTTGTAACAATGTGTTCTTTGCTAGACAGGTTATATTTGGCTTTGGACAATTACTGTGTGATTTTAATTAACTTTTCCTGATGATACACTTTCTACCAAGATTTGGCAGTTAGCCTCACAGTGTTTCACAGTATTCTTCTGCTATCAGTGCTTAAAAATTTGTGGGAGAAAACAGCGAAACAGCAATAAACTTTCATGCAATTTAATATTTCTGTGAGAAGAATTCTTAAATTCTGCAAAATGGGAAAGTGACCCTTGCTTAAAATCCAACTTTAAGAAATAGTCTAACTACTGTAAAGATGTGATTAGCGATTACAATTTTAATACAATTCTTTGTTCATGTGTTATGAATGTTTTATTTCTAGGTTCCTTTAGCCCTTAAAAACAATGTAACTTCATTAATTAGCAGAGGGGTGAAATATTTGCTGTCAAAGTGTCCTCCAGCTACTCCCATTGGTATTTTCCTAACCATGTTTTTCTCTCCCCAGATTATGACGTCTGTGCTGAAGCTCCTTGCGAACAGCAGTGCACAGACAACTTCGGTCGAGTCTTATGCACTTGCTACCCCGGGTACCGCTATGATCGGGAGAGGCACAGGAACAGGGAGAAGCCTTACTGCCTGGGTGGGTACAAGTGTGCACTGAGCTCATCTCTGGTTCATGATGTATCCTGCTCCCTCAGGTCTTCTAGGAGTCAGTTTAGATCTGAAACCTTTCTTATTCTCGTTACTGTTACAGAGGAAACGTGGTTTTTAAATATGTTAAGGATTGGTTCGCAGAACTAAGAGATCTAAATGCCCCTGAAATTATTAGGAGGCAGTACCTAAAACAAGGCATATGCACCCAAACACTTTGAAGTGTTGGGCTGATGTAATTTTCCCTTTATTAATTCCTCCTGCAGATTTCAAGCCATATTTGGGGGTTTGGCCTGAAATGAAGGACATGATACTAACGGTAGCACTCAAAGCACTATAACCAAGCCTAATTATGAGAATAAATCCTTGAGGTTTGATTCAGATGGTCAGTATATAATTCAGGACTGTGATCCTGTTGCGGCTAGTCCTGCCCTGCCCTGCATGGTTTGCTGTGCCAGAGAGCCAAGGTTCACACGATCAAGATTTGCTTGTGAGCTTTTCAATGCAAAGAAACAGTTAAGTGACATTCACTGATAAAATTCCAGGTGTTAATAATAATAGTGCGTGTTGCGCAGAGCTCCTGCCCAAAGCCCCAGCGGAGCTGCAATTACTCGTTTATTTAACCACAAAATCTCCTGGTGCTTTTAAAGGAAGTCTTATTTTATTTGAGGTCTGAAATGTCCAGCTTTAGGGCATTTTGAACTCTTACTCCTCTGCAGATATTGATGAGTGTGCCACAAGCAACGGGACACTGTGCTCTCAGATCTGTGTCAACACCATGGGCAGCTACAGGTGCGAGTGCCACGAAGGCTACACCCGGGAGGAGGACGGCAAGACGTGCACCAAGGGAGATAAAGGTATATACTAGTGGGTGGGTAATGGTTTTGGGCCAAAGGGACTTTCGAAAGGTTGATCGGTTGTAAAGAGAAACTGCTCCCTGTGCTACATTTGGAGCCGGGGGTCTGAAACTGGGATGTAGCCGATGCCTCTGGAGAACGCGGGTTGTTCACTGGGCACTCGGGTGTCCCGCCACATGCCCTCAGCCTCCCCGGTTTATGGGCTGCACACACAGAGCAGTAAATCAGTAGTCGCATCTATAAAGACCACAAGAGCACTGAAGGATGTTGAAATCACCTTCCTCTGGAGAGGCAGAGTGGCTGAATGATGAAACTCGTTGTTGCAGCTTCAGTTAGACCATTTCTGTGGGATCCAACTGCTAAAAGCTATGTTTTGTTCCCTTACCAATCTGGATTATACCTAGTTTGTGGGCCAGAGCTCAGGAGGCACAGGAAAAAGATTGCCAGATGCTGACCTTTATCAGCCTTCATTAATTTCATCTGTTAATTACATTAATTTCATTAACTGTAATTCGTATTTACACGCCCACATTTGAGCTTAGCAAATGGCCCTGGGCTAAGTGGTCAGTGCTTCTGGGCACTCGGGCTCAGAAATGGTGTGCCTGGGAATTCCACACACTCTTTAAGCATTGTTTAAATCAATTGCTAGATTACGTTGAGTAACACTGACTTCTGCTGATCTGAAATTAGTTTGTATGTCTCATGGCCACAGTCAGGTTTTTTTCATATTTTTATGAAAATAATATGTGATGGGAAAGAGGTAAAAGGGAGGGCTTGTTCTTGCTTTTCACTGTTGCTTTCAAAGTATATATGTATGTGTATAAATTATTTTAAAGTTTTTTACCTCACCACAGTTATTAAATTACAGCATTTAGAGTACCGCAGATTAAATACTGATATGACAATTTTAAAAGAAAATAAGAAGAGAACAACCTGCACTCTGGAAAAAAAACCAAAACAAAACAAACTCTCTTTTGATGAATAGTGACTTACCATAAGTTCATCAGTTAATGCCTGAACACGTGTCACTGGGTGCTCCAAAGCCTGCTGAACAGCCAGAGCAATTTATAATTTTGATTTTTCTCTGCAAATATGCAACTGGAGCCACTTCATTAACTTTAATTGTTTCTTGTAGTTTTCAAATGTTTTTTCTTTTTATTTTTTTTTCTTATAAGTGGAGGGAGGTCATAAAGGAAAGAGATATAACATATATATAATCGCCTTGCAAATAGGTTTTTTTAGTTAACTTTTCCTCTGGCTAATTCCTATTTCCTGACAGGGTAGTGCCAAAAGTACCCAGGATAACAACCATTGAAAATATTCAAGGTTGTGGAAATAATTCTAATATTTGAAAAACACGAATTTTACGCTGAAAGTAGACAGCACATAAAAAGGTTAGTTCCAGTAGTTCATTTGGAATGAAATACCCACCATCTCTCAAGACATTTCCCAAATCAGTTGCACGAAGCAGGGAGGGACTTTCTGCTCTGTTACCCTGCTGTACTTCAAGTTAATGGTACTAATTGCCAGACTTCTGGTGCAAACGGAAGAGGAGCTGGCCAGTGCTATTTCACAGGGCTGGCATCCGTAGCTGGTCTCGAAGAAAATAAAGGTTTTCGGCAGCTGCAAGGAAATGGCTGCAGCTTCGCACCACCCCGTGGTCAGCCCCAGCCCTGCACGCCCTGGAGAGCACCACGTCCACACTGGAATTGCTTCCCAATAAAGAGATTATCTGCTTTTCATGGTAGCTGGAACACTTAAATTTTACTTTAAGATTACATGTGAGAGACATGAAAACACACGTACCCTTCTCCAGCTCTAACCATGTTGCATGTTTTCTAGGAGACAGTATTCACATTTTCAACATGCCATGTCTTAAGGCTGTAATCCAGGCACTTTTTTAGCTCTACAAGTGGACCTGACCAAGAGCTTCGGGTTTATTAGGGTGCACAAGAATAGGCAGCATTTTTCCTGCATCCGCAGTCATGTTGCATTTGATGGAGACAATACAACTACCCGCGCAGAAGTAGGCAAATGAAATCATCTCAGCAGGCTGAGCCCAGATAATACAACACAGATGATCAACTCAACAGTCTCCGTGCAAAGACCGCCCACGGCACAGCTCCCCGCAGAGCTCTCCCCTGCCAGCATCGCCTTCTCGTCCAGCATCAGCAAGACAGAGCCTTCGAGCACATGCAAAGAAAACACATCGCTCTGCCGAGCAGATCTCTTATCGATAGGTACCGCGGGGCTCACCGGCATCTCACTGAGATAAAAGGACCCTTGTCAGGACAGCAACGTCATACGTGAGCTACACTTCATGCTTTGGAAAGCCTTCACAAAATGGGGCTGCTTTAAGCCTTCTTGGAAATAATTTCAGTTTCCTGCTGCAGGTCTGTGAAATGGAAACAGGCTGTGTAAATGCCTTGCCCAGGGCTGGCCAAACCGACCCTAATAGGTGACCTTCGTATCTGCACCACGTGTGGGTGGCTCTGTCTAATTGCTTCCTGCCCCTTCTGGCCTGCCCTAGCTGGCTTCTGTCTTTATCCGTGCTTTATTCTGGCTTTATTCACAGTTTGGTCCTGATACAGGATGGGATGGGGGTAGAGAGAATGTTTGATGGATGACTCCTTCCCTGGGCAAATCATCACCTCTGTCTGGTACGAGTTAGGGGGATTCCACCTCTCTCCTGGGACACAGCTTATGCTTGCTTATGTGACACTGTTGGACTTCTTCCTCTGACAAGTCAATCCAAGTGGATTTGCAGAAATCTCACTGGTATGATATTTCCCAAACATTAGCTGACCCCCCCAGCATTCATCTCCATGGATTGTTACAGCCCTGTTTTATCTATACTTGTCAGCCCCGTGTACCACATCCTTCTGGAAGATGAACTGGATTTTATAATGAAGCACAAGGCCGAACTCACTGCTTCTTAATCTTCACATAATTCCACTGATTCTAGTGGGATAGTATTGGGTTTCAAATAGCAGAGGCTCTGACAGTTTCTCACTATGACTGTGTGTCGCTTTCAGCAACATTTCTTAACACAACGCGTGCATGTTATGAGGGAATTCATCTGGTAAGATAGCTTTTAAAAGAAAATCTGGTTAAGACTAGTACCAAACCAAGACTTTACTGGAGTTTGAAAAAACAAAGGCATTTTTTCTTATGGTTCTACATATGTGCACCTGTAAATCCTACACAGATCCAAAAATGGACAAGTCAAGACACTGATTTTTTTTAAAGGAAACTGAAAAATTGGTTGGAAAGAAAGAGCTCTGTAAGGAAGCCACAAAATTGACTTGTGGTCAAGAGAAAACTTACCTTACAGAAGTATAAAGAGCTGTCACATCAATTCCTTGTTAAGGGAAATAAACCCCTCTGTGCTGCAGATTCTTTGATCTATCAGAGAAAGACTTGTGTGCAAAGAAGCTTTGGAAGAAGTCAAAGGTAAAATTATTAGCATTAGAAATACAGTAGTGAGGAAACCAGTGGATGCTGCATAATCAGGTGTCTCCACACAAAGGCTGGAGTCTCTCTGGGAGGTGTTGTAGACAAATAGTCTTGCAAGCAGCACAGCTGCAAATTGGTGGAATTCTATCATATGTTATGTTGAGTTCATCAGAAGACCCCAAGTGTTACCTTTTAGCTTTAAATATTTGAGCCATCTGAACATTGCACAGAAAGCCGTTTGGGTATTACCAAGCTGTGTGCTATCAGAAACGGCAGGGAAGATCAGAGTGCTTGCTGCCATAAAAATGCTAAATACTGTAAAGAGGAATATCATGCGTTATTGTAATGCAAAGAACTGCAGCTGTGGGAACAGGCAGTTGGTGAGCGGAGAAAACCCGAAGCCTTTGCCTCCTAATGTTACGATCAGTTCAGCACTAATACAAATGTCTTATTGCTGCCGGTCATTCCAGCATCTTGCCCTTGTAACCTTCACCTGACTAAGAGGTATAAACCTTTCATAGAATCACAGAATCACAGAATACCAGGTTGGAAGGGAACTCAAAGATCACCTGGTCCAACCTTTCTCAGCAAAAGCATGGTCTAGACAAGATGGCCCAGTGTCCTGTCCAGATGAATCTCAAGTGTCCTCCACCACTTCCCTGGGGAGATTATTTCAATGGCTGGTTATTCTTGTAGTATAAAATTTCCCTCTTGTGCCCAAATGGAGTCTCCCCAGGAATAACTTGTAGCCATTGTCTTTTGTCTTTTCCATGTGACTCCTTGTAAAAAGGAAGTTTCCATCTTCTTTGTAACCACTCTTTAAATACTGGAACAAGGTGAGGAGGTCTCCCCAAGCCTTCTTTGCTCAAGGCTGAACAAGCCCAGTTCTCTGAGCCTTTCCTCACATGGTGACTTCGCAGCCCTTTGATCATCTCTGTGGCCCTTCTCTGGACCCTCTCCAGCGCATCCACATCTTTTTTGTATAGCGAGGACCAAAACTAAACATGGTATTCCAAGTGCGGCCTGACAAGCACCGAGTAGAGTGGGACAATGACTTGTCTCTGCTGGTGATGCCCTTGGTGATGCAGCCCAGCAACTTGTTGGCTTTCTGTGCCACAGCAGCCCATTGTTCGCTTATACTGAGCTTGTTGTCCATCAGGACCCCCAGGTCTCTTTCTGCAGAGCTGGTCCCCAGACAGGTAGATCCCAGCCTGTGCTGGACTCCTGGATTGTTTTCTAAGAGCAAGCGTACCTGATGTGGCATTATATCCAATGGACTAAACATACTGAAAATCAATTTTTCCTAGATTTGTGCAACATTGGTCCACAGATGGCCATCTGATGGGTGCAATGTTCCTTATTGGAGCCTGCAAACATTTCAAGAAAAATATCACACATTATCTTTAGTATTGGAAAATTCAATTTTTATTTAAAATTATGCAGATGTTTTCAAAATCAATACACGTTTCTGAAAGATGAAGGACATTAAAGCGTGTGTCCAAGTGAGAAGTACAATACAATAGCTAAACACATTGTAGTTGATTCTTTTTGATGATTTTGGCTTTAACCAGAAGCACCTGCAGAGTTTTTCTACGACGGGACATGCTCTGAAGGGTCAAACGTGTCCAGTAACCCTTCCAGGTAACATAGTGCAAGGTCATACATCATATGCAGGGCCTCAGTACACTTGATGCTTCTCAACAATTATACGCAAAAGAACAAAGCTCACCTGGAGTTTGCCAGTATGTGTCACCCTGTGTTTTGGAAACCACATTATTCTTCAGGCAGGCAGCTGTTAAAACAATGCTTGATTTTTTGCAGTGCAGAATTGCTTCACTGCATATGAGAATGGGAAAAGGATAAAAAATAACATTTGCAATATCTCTTACAGTTTGAATCATTTAATGGATTCCTGAAAAGATCCTATTCATGTGTAGTATCAACAGGTGTGACCCTTTCTCTTGTGTGGATTTAAATCCCTGTCATTAATCTCAATCCCCATCTCTGCTCAGGTTGATTCCATTACATGGAGGAATAACAGGCAATGATAAGGAGGAGTTTGAGCAAAGTAAATTAAATGACCATACTGTGAGGGATCTTACTGTAATTTATAGCATATGAAAATTTGCCCTTTGGGGGACTATAAATCAGTTCAGACCTATAGGGTTATTCTACCCTACACACAAAGATAAAAGAAGGGGTGTAAACTTTTTCAGGTATTAAAAAAATATATTCTTCAGGGACTGTTAACTGGAAACAGCTGCTTTTAAAATGAGCTCAGAGCTGTCTCTGCAAGTTTTCTAAGCCTTCCATAGCAATTCACAGTCAAAGCATTAATAATGGCAAGATTCTCTCTACTTTTCACAGTCTGAGGAAATGTAACATCCTTCAAGTTGCTTTTGCAATCACTTTATGAATTTCTTTCCTTTGGATCTTTATATTTGTTTTGGAAACTGCTTTCTTTCAGCTGGACTTCCTGAGAAATCCGAAAATGCGGCAAAACCAGGGACATGCTGTGCCTCTTGTAAGGAATTTAATCAAATAAAGCAGACGGTTTTACAACTGAAGCAAAAGGTATGAACACTGATCAGCGATGTCTTTACCAGACCTGCATGTTTTATGACAACTGAGGTAAAATTTAAGTGTTTGGAGCTGTCACTGCCATATGGCTCTTGTGCCCATAAAGATGATGGCAACATATTTTAAAATTTTCTAGCATCGCTTCCTTATGCTTCTGTATGGCTTTAAGCAGATTGCTAACCAAGCTCGCGGAGATGGGTTACCAAGCTCATGGTAAGACAGCTTGGCAAACACCCATCCCACTCCGAGCCCAGGTTTCTTGGCAATCTGTGCTGGCCTCAGCTTTTCATTCACGCTGAATGCACAGGGTTTTGGACTTGATCCACCTTTAGTGTATGCAAGTGCAAGACATTCTGCAGACATGGGAAGGTGGGAGAAAATGACTTTGCATTAATAGGGTGGTGATACAGGATTCTTGCCAAATAGGAGGTGTATGGCTAAACAAAAACACCACTAGCACATACATTAGCTTTGACTTTCTTGAAAAGAAAAACCCTCAGCGCCAACCTTTTTTGTTTCCACCTGTCCCCTTATAAGTAGAAGATAATGTTTTTAAAAACTTCCCCTGGCCTTTACTTTAATTGCCTCCTTTTGCACTTACGTAGGATTGAAATAATCCAGAGACCCAGCTCAGGACTTGGAGAGCCAAATGCAGGGGTGCAGGTGTAATACTTTTTCTGATGGCATCTCATTTGAACATTCAAGTTCTCTCAAATGGAAATTTTCTGCAGAAATATTCTCAGCAATACATGTTGACAGGCTGTAATTGACCCAGGGTGCTCATTTAACATAATTGTGTCAAAACATACTTTGGAATGTTCATTTGTTGCATTGAATACTATTCATTCAAAGTAATTTATATTAGGAAGAAAAAAATCTGCTTCACTAAAATGAAATACACTGAGCTTTGAGGTACTCTTTATGACAAAAATCCCATAATATCATGTTTACCTCCCAAATCAGTATGATGACATATGCATGATGGGAACTGTGATTTTCAAACAAATGCTGGCAAACTGGTTAAAAAATGATCCATGCTTTTGGGCGGCTGCTTGTCCAGCCGCAGTCTGTGATGCTGAGCAGTCTCGTACAATCCCCACGGAGGGACCTGGGGTCACACTGTTGGCCAAGTTGTTTGCTGCAGGAATTGGTGGAAACCAATGGCCTGAATTAATGGAAAGTTTTCTGTGTCTAACTTCCACTGTTAGGTGCTCGTGGTCAAAACTCACTCCTGGAAAACTAACATTGTCAATACCTGTTGCTGTGGGCCCTTGTTGTTCAGAAGCCAAACTAAGCGACTCTTGCCTCATAGCTGAGTCTTCTCATGGTCGATAGCCTGAATTTTCCCCAAGTATCTTCCTAGTGGCATCTGATCTATTTGGCATCCTCAGAGGGAGCCCACTGGGTTGTGCCTCATACAGACAGAGCTGGAAGAAATGGTCCCGATACCCCCAACATTTTTTACCCCACAGAGAAGGAGCTTTTGTCCGTGGTGAGAGAAGATCTGGCCTCATGCTGCTTCTCTGCCCAGGGAGAGATGAAGCCTTGTGTTTCATCAGCCACTCCTCATGGCCAAGTTCTTCTGGGAGGACATCTCTCAATGTCTGTGGTTGAAGCTGTTCTGTTTTGCACAACAAAAAAATAATTTATCTCTGCCAGAGAGACAGTTTATGGGAATGAGTCTTCAGCCTTGTGGTTAAGGCTTTCAAATTTTTTGACCTTTATGTAAAATTATGTCTAGCAGAAGAGCCTGTGAAGGATCCAATCAGGCAAACCCTACGACTGGGAACTGCGGTGTGCTTCTGGAAGTGGGAGTTATGGTTTTCTGTCTACTTAGAAAAGGGCGGGGGTGAACTCAAGTCTTGCTACCTCTGGTGATAACACAAATACCTTTTTAGAGGATTGCAACATCCATTCCAGATCCAGGACAGAGTAGTTCTAGCACCAGGAACAGAAAGTCACCTTGCACGGTCATCCAGTGGGATGCACTGTCCCAGTGTCTGGGCAGTCCTAGGTTGATCTCAGACCTTGTCAGAAGGAAGAGTGGAAAGCTGAAAAACAGGCGGAAAGATACCTAACATGCTGATACACAGCCAACAATTTTTTAAAAATGAAGTAAGCTGGATCCTATTGCACAGACATATTTAAACATCTTAAGTCATGTTCTACATCACTCCCGTCAAGCACTGTCAAAGTCATCTAAACCACAGATCTCCTAGCAACTGCCCAAAACTCCAGATGCAGTATGCAACACAACATATGGGGGTCTTGTTTTTCGTACTGTTTTTCTTTAAAATTTACCCTCACTAACATTTGCATGCACATGAAAAAAAGACATTTTCCAAGGGCCATTAGGATTTTGAGCTGTGGATGGAGAAAACCAAGGTCACTCTGGACCAGGATCCTGGTTCAGTTAAAAGGTGAAACAGAAATTAGGCCAGTGAGCATAGCTAATCCCTAAGAGGATGTGAGTCAACATCAAAACCACATGGTTTGGCCCCAGTGTATGTAACAACCACTTTCGGGCCAGAAGATATCAAAAAGCAGTGAGCTAGACCAGAGCCTGGGTATTTTGGCACACCTAGTGTATGCCTCAAGTCCAGCTGACTCAGTGGGGAAACATGTGTAGATGCTTTCACAGCAGCTATGTGATTTTTGGTTTTTTTTTTTAGCTTACTAAGTTGTTACAACAGCCTTGCTGGCAGGAACAAGTCAATATTTAAGCAACAGAAAAGAATGCACTTCCAAATCCTCCTCATGATGAGTCTTTGCAAGTTTTTACTCCAGCCTGGCCATTTGCAATATAACCTGAAGAGCAGTCACACCAGGGACGATACTAAGTTATTACTGCCAGTTGGGATAGCAATAGGTGCCTAAAATAAGATCTGTTCATAAATTTAAGTACAGTCTCTAAAAAGGACATCAAATAATCTGTCACTCAACTGTGGCCACCCCTAAGGAGAAACACTGACTGATGACACTGAAAATACTCTCACAAAAACTGCCTGAAAAATATAATGCTCTGCAGGATTTAACTCTATGTCTTGGTTTTAGTGGTGTTGGCACTGCAGAGCCTTCGGTTGGCTTGTGTCACATAACAGAAGTTTTGCAGTATGATGGTCCTTGCAACCTTCCATATGTATCCAGCCAGGACACTGCTCTGGACAGGGTGGATGCACCTCCAGGAAATAAAACTTTGCATTGTGCTGACCAGAGCCAGCCCTTGACCTCCTCACACTGGTCGCTGGCCAATGTGGCTATGAGAGCCCCCCAGACACTGAATTTCCCTCTTCAGCCCCAGGTATGAGGTGCTGTGACCCACGGAGCAGCCATTTATCTTCAGCAGTCCCACGCTTTGGTCTGTGCTGCAATGGCTGGGATGTTGGCTGAGAAAGCTGCAGGGTCACTGGTAAACAAAGCACATGTTTTTCTTTGGAAAACAGAAGACAACAGCACAAAGGACACATTAGTACATGTGCTGGATCCCCACTTTCTATGTGAGTAGATTAATAGGAGTAATCACATAAGAAACACCCTGTGGGATTTTGTGAAGTGCTGACCTCATCCAGCCACCGTTTTCTGTGGGAGTGGAGTGAATCTACCGAATTCTTGTAAGACTTACATCATGTCACTTAATTTGCCTTCAGTGCAATCATCTTGTCTTTGGAACAGCAATGCTCTCCAAAACCTGAATCACAAATGGCTGATAAATCCTTGTATTCCTGTCATCGCATTTTGAATTCCTGTCTGAAAATTCAAAGCACTGTTTCGGAAATTCCACCAGGAGCTGTCTCTGCATTTCTAAACTTTTTTTTCTCAGTTTTGCTTCCTTCGGAACTGTTCTGTGCATCCAACCCCAAGCTGCAAGCAGCACTGGCTGCCCTTAAAGTGCATTCCATAACTAATAACTTGTTTGCCACAAGAAATTCGCCCAGTTATCGCATGAACTGCAAGTGCACACCATTATTTATTTTCTGTGCTTTACAAGCATTGGGTTTGCAGTAAGGGCAGGAGAGTGTATATCAGATAATTACAGAAGCAAATAGGAGTCTTTGAGAACAGTTCACTGCAGGGAATCCCAAAGAGCTGATTAAAAGCATTGTCAGATAGCCAGAGTCATCATGTATTTTATTTAATGCAGTTCTCCCATGCAAATGTTGCAGAACCCAACATCAAATTGTCAAGTGAGCCAAATTAGTTCAGGGCAGCAACGAAGCTGACCCAGGGATAGATCTCCCTGGTGTTGCTGAAATAGCTCTCCAGTTCTATGTAGCAGAGCAAAATTCCCAGTTCTACAGGCAGCCACTTGCCACTAATAAACTGATTTCCTCACTGCAGACCAGCCTTCTGGCTCGTCCTCTCCCTTCAGCCTCTGGAGAGACTAAACATTTGGAGAATGCTTCCAAATAGGTTTAATTATTAAATATATTCAATCTGGGCAGATTAATGCTTAGTGGATAATTGAACATCCAATGTAATGGATAATGCATTTTAAACTATAGTGTGCAATTGTCCTTACATTCTCACTTACCTGAGTTTTGTGTCTCTACGCAGGGCGGATCCAGATGTGTGTTGGGTTAGAGAGTATGGTTACAGGGCCAGATCCACGAAGCATTTGGGGCTCTCATTGAAACCTATGAAAAGTTAAGGGCTTGTGCAGCAACTGAGAACCTAAATATCTGAGCAAATGTTGCCCTGAGAAACAGCAGTAAATGCATAGATCAAACCTCAAATAAGGAAAAAAAAAGTTTCCTGAGAAGATACAAACAGTTATGAGACTTAAGTTTTTGACAACTTCCTGCTGTATCTCTCCTGACTTTCTCGGGCCCTCTATTTGGATTGACTTGCACTATCTCCATGGTGACTTGAAAAGTGAACAGCCTCACACAGTAACATCTTTTTCTGATTATTTCAGTGAAGGATATGATTAAACATTTTATGTTTTCCTGAAGTATTTAAAAACGCTATTTGTTCATATGAAAGCTTAACCAAGAATGTAATTTATCCAGCTGAACAATGAAGGGCTTACGTTGATTTTTGGTTTTGGCAGGTTGCTTTGCTACCAAATAATGCTGCTGATCTTAGCAAGCAAATCACTGGTGAAAAAGTGCTTGCATCAAATGCATATATCCCTGGCCCCCCAGGCCAGCCTGGCCAACGAGGTCCTCCAGGTAAGATACAGACCAGAGAGATGTGAATGTGCCATGGTGCCATTAATAAAACTAATAAGCTTCAGTCCTTCAGTATGATAAGTTTTGATGTGTTTCCTCTTTTGATTGTTATTATTATATTTGCATTTGTGCTAAATTTAAAAATAAAAGCTCTCTGGTCATTATGGTCAGCCTTTGCCAACTGTCTAACACCATCCATTGTGTCTTAGTCTCCATGTGTTTCTTGGCAAGCAAGCTATGTTTGTCCTGTATGTGTTAAATTTCTCCCTCTCCCTGGAATATCTCACCTGCCTCAGTTGTCATTTCCTGTATTTTAACTCTGTCTTAAAACACTTCCATTTCATTTCAGGAATACCTATTGCTTTAGCTCACTGTCGTCAGTAAAGCAGAAAATGTGCTTTCAGTTTGCAGGGGTTTGTGCCAACTCTTTTATTTTTCCTCATCTGGTTTTGCAAGGATTCATTTGTTGGTTTTACTTTGTGTTCCAGATTCACAGGAATCTGAAAAGAAAAGTAAAACTCCACTCACACCTTCTTTGCTAAGGTATAGCTTGAAACAATTAGAAAAGCAGAGAGTTCCTAAGACTCTAATTTAAGCCATACACCTTGCAATCTGTAGCCAATGATGCTAAAAATTTTGCCAAGCCTGTTGACTGGAGATCTAATTTTGGGCCAGCGATAAACCCAAGGAATTTTAGCATTGTGCTGGGTTTCTGGAAGATTCTTACAGAGGACTAGCAGATACTCCTAACGAGGTTTGATTTACTCCCTACTGAACTGCCCCCCATTTATCCCCAATTTTGCAGTCTCGCTTTGTCTTTTTGAGCCTTTATCTCATTTTCTTGGAGGATGAGTATCTTCAGTCTTCACTATATCATGAGTACAAGGACAATGTGGTTAGAGATTTCGTGCCAGACTCTGAACTGTGCAGTGTGCCACCTTGCAACCTCTCTAACGTAGGCCTGACCCTGCAGGTCTTCTATCTGGTTTCCCCATGGCTGAGCTGTCCAAGGTACCATAGAATTATCTGTTCCCCTTGAAAACCACCCCTGCTCACCTCCTCCTCTGCCCTGCTTTGAGCAGCAGTGCGTCTGGGTCTCCAGTAGTCCAAGAGGTTCACCACTGAGCTTGGTTTTATTCCTTTCGAAAACCCCGACTGTATGTATTCTGTCCCACTGAACCCTTTTTACTCTCTGCCTTTCCTCTTCTGTGTCTTTCACATGCTTTCGGCATAAAGAAAAGTGATTTCCCCCCTAGTTACAAAGCAATTCAGCTAGTGACACGTTAATGTTCTTTATTTTGTGCAAATGTTGTTTCAGGTGCCTGATTTTCTGTTTTGCTTTTCATAGTGTTTCTCTTGAGATAAACATACGCTTTGTTGCCTGTGTGCTTCCTAAAAACTACCATTCTCTGACGAACCAGCAGAAGCTGAAAAGGATATAAAGCAAAAGGGAAGAACAAAGCCTTTCTGGCCCCTAACACACTGGCTACCATACTGGGCAAAAGAGATGTGCAACCCACCACTGAAAAGGGCTTGCTCCTGTGCCAGTCATGTAGATGCCTTTGACCCAACACTCCCATGAGTTTTGGGAGTCTTTCTTTTTATGAGATGTTCCTCAAATGTGACTTGTCTTTCCTGTTCTTTTTTGAGTGAAAACGAGGCGTTTCCCCTTTTCTTTTCATTCCCAGTCTGTGTCTCTAACCACCTGGCAGTGGCAGTCTTGGCTTCTTTGTATACACAAGGTTTAATTGTTTTGTGAATGTCTCTTGTAGCTACTGTCACAAGGAGTAATGCTGTCTCAGAGGACTGACGTGTTGGTTGTATTGTTGTGGATTCGGGTGTGTTAAGGCAACCAGTCCATTGAGCAGTTGAAAATTGGTCAGTCCCCAGTGCCTGCACTGATGAAGTGTCCCGAAGGCTTTCCCTGGCAGGTAACCTTTGCTGTCGATTGCAGGGGCTCCAGGACCAAAAGGGAGTCAAGGAGTTCCTGGGTCACCTGGACCTCCCGGACAGCCAGGCCCTCGTGGATCAATGGGACCTATGGGCCCATCTCCAGACATATCACATATTAAGCAGGGCAGGCGGGGCCCCGTGGTCAGTATTCTCACCTCCCATCAAGCATTTCATAGCTGGGCTTGGCAACACAACTTCTCACATCTTTGTGAACATTTTATTTTCTCTTGCAGGGCCCACCGGGAGCCCCAGGGAGAGATGGTAGCAAGGTGAGAAGGAGTACTTGTTTTCCACACCACGGGCACATGAGAAGTACAAGCTTCCTAGAGAGTCCGTCTACACACCTGTAGTCGCACCCTTTTAGCTTCTTATTTCCTTTGCTAAACCGAAAACGTCCTGTTGTCCCACCCCTCCATGTTTTCCTTCTGCTATTTTGTGCTTGCCAGTCCTTAAGTCTTGCAAATAGCACTGTCAAGCAGCCTCCTTTCCTTTCTCTGCAGCTCTTTGGGCTTTTCCGTGAAGAAATGTTGATGCTTTAGCCCATTTCATTAGACTGCTTTTTTGTTAATTTCTCCTGTTAACTGGTTTGCTTATTACTGTCTAGGAGAAATATCAGGAGTGTGAAACTCTGCTCCCACTAGAATCAGCAGCAATTTCTTTGTGCTCCTCCTTCACTTTTCTATTCCCAGGCAAGCATTAAGCTGGTGATTCTTGGCCTGGGGACAGTAAGGGAGTCTTCAGAGGCAAACCGTGATTATTTTTGCTTGTTTTCTTTAGTCACAGCAAACTAACTGAGGTGGTATTGATTACAGGGGGAGCGAGGTGCACCAGGACCAAAGGGGATACCTGTAAGTATTGCTCACAGCAAAATGATGACTACTAACAACAGGTCAGCCAAAAAGGAAAACAAACAAACAAACAAAACAAACAAAAAACCCAAAACACAACAAACATGCATGCACAGAAAATGTTGGAAAGAAAGTAATTCCCTGTTTTCATCCAAGTTTTTTTCCCTATACACCTCCTCCCTTTCTGGGTGTGACACTGAGGCAGCAAGTGTCCCTCTGCCCCATGACAGTGGTGGGATAAGCTGAGAAGGCAGAGCATGAGGTCCCACACACTGTGCTAGTTAGTATAGTTCAGCCACCACTCCCGGTGGGAGCTGGATCCCTGGAACCTTTAAAAATCCTGCCCCTCGTCTCCCTCGGGGATTTGGGAAGCTATAGGCTTTGAGCAAGTCATCAGGAGAAGGATGAATACTTACAATCTGTTTTCACATGAAATTGTTAAAGAAATTATCTCTTATGGTGTTTTCTCATTAGTGGAATTGATTTTTAAGAGTGTGGCCAGCAGGGTGTCCTCAGTATTAAAAAGTGTACTTTACTGGGTGAAGTTGGCTAAAAAGAAATGATGGTTTTCTAAAATCAGATAAAACTAGATGGATCATCTCTGCATTGTAATTACCACTATATTTAGTGATGGACAGCAGCAGGGTTACCATATTGAAAAAAAAAAACCTTGAAATACTAGCATTCTTGAGGGGTTTTTTAGATAAATAATAATTATTGACTAGTCACTCTAAGAATATAATTTATGTCAGTTTAATAAGAAGGAACACAGGGAACCAACATTTATCTCTTCTATTCCCATGAGGTGAGAAGGTACTCTTAGGAGGGAGATATATCAAAAGAATTGTTAAGTAACAAAACAGCTGAGCATCTTGTAAATGCAGGCTCTGTGTGCAAAAACATTCACCCCATTTTGAAAATTGTTTCTTCAGCAGCTTGATTCAAAAAGAGATGTTTAACTTTTGCCAATCGATATGAAGCAGTATTTTACCAAGTTACCTCTGCAAGAGTAATTATATCAACCTGTTTGAAAACTGTAGGGACAAAGTGGATTATTACTAATGACCATGCCTTGTGACTGCAGGGCCCACCAGGCTCATTTGATTTCCTGTTGCTGATGATGGCAGACATCAGAAATGACATCGCTGAGCTGCAAGAGAGAGTGTTTGGACACAGGACTCATTCATCAACAGAGGAATTTCCATTACCTCAGGAATTTACAAACTATCATGACACAGTAGATTTTGGATCTGGAGAAGAATACAAACCACGGGCAGCACCCAGAGACTCCAGGATACAGAAGGCAGCCCGTCCTTAGCTACACCTACTGAAAAATAGAGCCCCTTTAGAGTTCTTCAATATAAAAATGCACTGACAATGTAAAATATGTTTTTTCCCCTGTTTTCTCTCTGCTTTTCCCAAATCATGCTGCCTGTACTGTAGCTTTCCTTGTTCATGGTAGCCTCCTTGCAGCAATTCCATGCTGTAAAGCCTGCACTGTGCATTGTACCCAGACTACCAAGAAAACCTTCTTAGTATGTAATACAATTAAGGCATGCTCTAGCTAATGGCACAGACCACAGCATTTCATCTGCCTACCTTGCATTCTATGTCCAGTACCCAAATTTTGCCAGAGGCAGAGGCGTGACTGAACATCATCCCTGAATGACATCAATAGTGAAAACATTGGTCCACAGTTACTTTATACATGTAAATATACTACACCACTGAACTCAAGTCTCCAGCTACTGTCCCCAGGCTTAGGACAACGTGAAAAGTGGATCCCTCCTTTACAGCAGAGGCCAGCTGTAAGTGAAACGTCTTCTATCATGTCCCACCGTGGCAGGAAAAAAAAGAAAAAAAATACAGTGAAGCAGTGATACAAGGGTGCTGCTTCTTGATCTGGAAATTATTTGGCTTTATATTGCTAGAGTGTTGTTCAAAGAGAGTGGAAAAGATGTGTCTGTCCTAAACTAACACTGCTCTTCCCTACCATTCTCCCACTGCGCAGTGTAAAGGCCAGTACCCTTCCTCAACAGATTCCAGATTCATGCTGAAACAATACACAAAGATGAGAAAGATAAATGGGGATATATAAAGCAGGAAAACCAAACACAAGTGCATCAACTAGGCTCACTGGCAGCACAAAATCAATCCCAGCCTTGCAGAAAGGGTTGGATTCTGATCTCCAGTAGGTGCAGGTATTCCTTGGTGAAATGCTGAAGGCCACGTGAAACTCAGACCAGAGAGAGGCCTCACATTTGCGAAGAGCTTCCATTTGTTTTGTTCCTCTGCTGCATAAGCAACCTAAATGGCATTCACAGAATGGGAACACAGAGTTGCAGCATATTTGGCTGGGTATATGAGGAGTATGAGAAGGTGCAGGAGTGCACATGAAAAAACATTTTAACTGGTACGAGGTTGGTGAGGTGCTCCACATGGGGATCCTATATTTGTGATGGGGGATAAAAGGGAGTGACTTTTTTTACACTGGAAAATTGGATGCACAAGTTAGACCATACCTCGTGGATGACGTATGTTACCAATTCTTTTGGCTACAGCAGCTGCTGAGGACTTTGCCACGCTTAGAAGATAAAGGAGCATATTAAGCACAAAACTTCAATGTTGTATCTGTGTAGCTGCTACTTCTAGAGTATGTTTAGTCATGCCCATGTTACACATGCAAAGAAAAATTTCTTATTTTGCCATGTATTTCAGGGCTTGCATGTTCTAATAGAATAAATACAGGTGAAAATATGAGCAGGCCCTTTTCAGATAACCTGTCAATGTTTGGATTCCCTTCCACATTCCCTGGGCCAAAAGATAGTTGGTGTAATCCCTACACCACCAGAACAGGTCATGTTGTATAAACAGTTGGCTGCCTAGACCTTTTGTGCCTTTTATGCATTATGTTAAGAGGATGTGTTCATTCCTGTAATTGTTTCCCAACTCCTTGCTGTCACTATGCCACAAGCAAGGGCATTAGCTTTAAGAACAGTAACATTCTGTAATCCTCTTCACATTATATGTGTATCAATATTTACAAAGCAATGACTAAGTCACGGGGATAGCTTAGAAAAAATGATAGTGGTCTCCCCCTGTGGTCTTTGGGCTTCTCCTCTGGAAGGAGCTCCCCCAGCAGCTCCAGTTCCGAGTAGTCTTGTGAACCAGGTAATAAGGAAATCACTGAGATCTGGGGAAGGAACTTGTGGCCAGAAGAGGGATGGTCTTATAGGCAGCAGGCTGACAGAAACCTCTAAGACAGCATGAACTGAGGCATTTCTGTCTTATTTTTCTTCCTTTCAAGCAGGCAACTAGGTATAAATAACATCCTTCATGAATATGCAACTTTAAGTAAACTTGTTAAATGTCAAATGGTATATTTGTAACTCTTGCAAATCATGGAACTCTTGCATATGTTTAGCACCACACCACATCACCTGCTGGATCAGGTTGATTCCCCCTTGCAGAATTACTAGCTGCAGGTTTTCCAGCCATCAGATATTGAATAATGAGTCACATGAGTCGCTTCCTACAGACCACCTAAATTCCATTGCCCCCTGCCCACAAGATGTCTTCTAAAATAGGCACTTAGTTCTAAGCTCTGCTTTTCCAAGTGTAGACAAATACGAAACAAGAAGTTCCTACAGTTTGACCATCAAATTCAGGGGCAAGTGACAATTTGCCATGCTGTGCATGAGTATCCAGGGAAGAGAAGCTCTGAGACTGGACCAGAAAAGTGGATAAAATATATGCCTCGCTGCAAGTACTGAAAGCTGTCCTACAGATTCACAAACATAAAATATGGCATATGTTTATGGGCTATTCTGAATGGAAACACCAATAACTTCCCTTTCTGGAGTCTGCATCCCTGGTTTTCACAGCCTACAGCTGGGTTTCAAACAGATGAGCTTAAGCCATAAAAAAAGGTGAAGGAAAGTGCTCCTTGGGCTTGTCCTTGTGCTTCACCCTCCTCTTTGTGGACTCCCTGCCCTAAAGCTGTTGTGTGAGTCCCAACAGCAAGGAGGGGACACTGCGGCAAAGATGAGCCCACCCAAGACGACACAGGAATTCCTCTGGCAGGGAGAGCCCCTCTGAGCGCAGCTGGTGGGGAAGGTTCAGCTTTCTGTCTGTACTCAGCGAAGATCTTTGCATGGACCTTCCTCTGTTTATTTCTGATTAATTGTATTATGACATTCATAACACATCGTATCAGAGACGTTTCATTAAGAGTTCTGGATAAACACATACAGACACTCAGATAGAAAAGTGACATTTTCTCCAGCACACCCGAAGTTTTAGAAAGCCAGACCAGGGGAATAATTTCCAATTTTAAGCTTCATTACTAGAAAGCCAGGAAAGCCATTACCTTGTAAATTATTTATTACTCTGTGGCCCTCAAAATAACACCCCCCCCTCCTCAAGAATCCAAAATAAGAATGCAGAAACATCTACACTCATGTCTAGTTTCATTACTAAGCTCATGCACATTACAACTTTCTTCATATAAATACTATGTATAATTTTATTAGAAAGAAATATTATTTTGATGTTAAGACATCAAGTTATAAGCAGAAGTATAATACAGAGTTTGTTATTTTATTAATATTAGAAATATATTTAATGGGAACATTTGCAAGAGTGTGTAGCAAAAATGCTGACTGTTAGTGGGTTTAACAAAATCATAAAGCTTGGAAAATGTTTTCTTTCAAACCTGTGCCAAGTACATACAGGATTAAGCTTTCTTGCAAAGCTGGAATACTGACAAAGAATAATTCCTATATAGTCAGACTAAAGCAGGAAAAGGAGAGGAAAATTTATTACAAATTGAATTAAAGTAATGCCTGAAGTTATTGTTAGCATCACAGCTTTAGTAACCCTCTTCCTAGAAGTATTTCAGAATTAATACACTAAGCTCAAGAGGAGTAACAAAAGATGGGGATGGGGTCCAAAAATTTGTTAATTTCACATTAAAATCCATATGTTCGTTCCTATTACACATTCCAGTAACTATACTGTTCACTTTATTTATATAAGAAATACAAAAATGTGTATAAAATGATTGTGATTTTATGATGTATTCGTAATAACAAAGATATTTTTTCTTATGCTGTTGGTAGCTGCTTTTATTACACATCCTTACTCTGAAGTACAGAAATGTTGGCTGCAAAACACAAGTAGCAGGAAACCTCCTTATGCCGCCCTTTGGCATTTTTCTCGCAGCTGAATTATGCACACTGCCAGGAGGGCTGTGGGGGCATCACCTCTTGCCGAATAGGGGGGATTTCTGCCTTTGCAGAAATAAGGCAGGACCCACCTCCACTATTCGCATGGTGGCTCCAGTGACTCGTGGGGACTATATGGGGCTGGCTCCAACATCCTCACCCCATCCTGTCAGTGAACGGAGCTTCCCTGCAGCCCAGGGATGTGACACAGGCATCCAGGGCTCCTCCAGCATCCCAACATTGGTATTGGGGTGTCACAGAGGCACCCTAAAAGTCAATTTAGACAGACAACAAGTTCCAAACCAGACTTTATTCTAGCTGGAAAAAGTATAGCAAATAAACTGACTAGAAACAGTATTTATACAAATTATTTAGCACTCTGACAACATAAAACACAGATTCAGATACCAGTTTAAGATTATTGGGGTAGGACCACACAAGAATTTTGAGGATCCACAGCATGCACGCATTTACTTACAAGAAACAAAACTAGAGGCCTCTCACTCAAGGGTACCCAGAAGAAACAACCATTTGTCTGGGTTAGGCGAGGGCTCACTCAAAGATATATCCAGCAGAGAAAGACATCCACGGCTCACCAAATGAGGAGATGAGACGCTCTCAATCCTGGGGAAGTCTCCTTAGCATCCCAGTCTAAGTGGAGGGCTCCAGTTCACAGACCCACTGCTCTGAGAAGACCTCTCAAAGGGGATCCTTTATTGCTTGGTCAGATGTGGCTGTGGGCATTACAACATGGTGCAGAATGTTCTCTGGGCACCTCTTTTGCTGAGGACCCTGTCAACTGACTGCGGGTTCCACCCCTCCTGACGCCCAGCCGGGGGGACGGGAAGGCACTCTGGCCCAGGGAGGAGGGTGTGACTGTCACCACCACCGCAGGTGTGTGAGTGGGGACTGGCACAGTGGGCACAAAGGTGCTGAAGGGCCATCAACTGGAGGCTCCGGATCTCATCAGGGGATTTGCAACGACCCCATGGGGAAATAAAAGGGAAGAGAGTAAAGCTTCTAGCAGGCCCCTCCTGCCCTTGGCGGCTGCCTGAGCTTCCCGCGCCTGAGCAGCTGTGGGAGGCTGTCCCACCAATTCGCCCCCGCTGCGCTGAGAGGCACCAGGACGGCTAATTTCCTTCCACCCCTCACAGCGCACCCTGCCCGCCCGCCTTCGCGGTCTATCCCCGGGAGTGCCCCGCTGCCGCTGGGGCAGCAGCAGCGCCGTTACACCGCCGGGCTGGCCGCGGCGGGACAGGGCCCCACGGCGACGGGAGATGGCGGCCGGTCCCGGGGCACGGAACTACAACTCCCAGCATGCCGCGCGGCCCCTCCGCGGCCTGGAGCACCTGCTCCGGCGAGCCCGCTCCTCTGCGCCTGCGCAATGTGGCGTCACTGCCGTGCGGTGAGCAGCCCCCCGGAGGCAGGGGACACGTTCGGCCATTACTGCCGGGCCGGACCCCCCTCCCTTTCCCCGTTCAGACCTCTCGGTACGCGGCTCCGGCCTCCACTTCCCGCCGCTCCCGGCGGTAGCCCCCTGCCCCGCTCTCTGCAGCCGCCGTGCGTCGAGCCGGCGGGTGGGAGCGAACTGCAGCTCCCGGCGTGCCGCGCGGTGCGCGGGGGTTGCCGGGAGGCGCGTCCCATGGTGCCCCGCGGTGGCGGGGCAGGGAGGGCGGCGGGATGCGGCTGTCGGTGGCGGCCGCGATCTCGCACGGGCGCGTGCACCGGCGGTTCGGGCTGGGCCCGCGCTCGCGCCTCGACCTGCTGCGCAACCTGGTGACAGCGCTGGTGCGACATGAGCGCATCGAGGCGCCCTGGGCCCGGGCCGACGAGATGCGGGGCTACGCCGAGCGGGTGAGCGACCGCCGGGCCTGGCCGGGGTCGGGCAGCGGGCACCGGGCACCCAGCCACCCTGACGGCTCTGAGGAAGGAATTTTTTCCAGTGAGGGTGGTGACAGACTGGCACAAGCTGCCCAGAGAGGTGGTCGATGGCCCATCCTTAGAGACATTCAAGGCCAGGCTGGATGGGGCTCTGAGCAACCTGATCTGGTTGCATATGTTTCTGCTCATGGCAGAGGGGTTGAGCTGGATGACCTTTGAAGGTTCCTTCCAACTCAAACTGTTGTGTGATTCCTCCCTGCAGCTCATCGATTATGCCAAGCTGGGGGACACCAATGAGCGTGCCATGCGCATGGCGAATTTCTGGCTGACGGTAAGTACACCCCCAATTCCCCCACCACCAAATCTCTTGTTGCCTCCTGGTGCTGAAGCTGAGTGTGCTGCCCCACAGGAGAAGGACCTCATCCACAAGCTGTTCAAGGTGCTGGCACCCCGGTTCCAGCCCCACATGGGCAGCTACACCCGCCTGCTGCAGATCCCCAACCGGGATAGCCTTGACCGTGCCAAGATGGCAGTCATTGAGCTGAAGGGGAACCCTTTCCCACCGCTCATCCGCCCGCAGCGTGACACTGAGAAGACACTGCTCAACCAGCTTCTGAAGGGCTACCGGGAAGACATGCAGCGAGCAGCAGCCCCGCAGGCCCCGGAGGGCACCCCTGTCTAGGCAGCCCCCTCTGCCCTGAGGGAGGTCGTGTGTGTGCGCAGGGACGAGGCTTGGTCTGAGCTGCCTGTGGACCAGCCAGCTTGTTTCTGTCCTGCAGCACAGGAGTGGAAGGTATCTCAGGAGGTCTGAAAGTTAATTACTAACCTTGAGTTGCCATGACATGGGCACAAGCTCAAGGCTTACTTGCTTTTTCCTGTGGTTTGAATAGAGACTCAGCAAGAGAAGGAAATCAAGCTGGGAGCCCTAAAGATTGATATTCTCTGTGTAAATAAACTCTGTTCAAAAAGCGAGTTTGCTTTTGTTTGGATTATGTTCCTGTGCATGAGTTAGTAACATTTCAGAAAAGGCTGGGTTTGTTACAGCTTCTACTCCAACAGCCCTACTCTCTGGGGCAGTGTCTTCGCTGTAACAGATCTACAGTGTCTAGGATCGTAAAATGTCCTGATTTGGAAGGGACCCACAAGGATCATTGAGTCCAACTCCTGTCCCTGCATATGGCAACCCCACAGTTCACACCATGTGTCTGAGGGCATTGCCCAGTCTCTTCTTGAACACTGTCAGGCTTGGGGCCGTGACACCTCCCTGGGGGCCTGTTCCAGTGCTCCACCACCTGCTTGGAGAAAGACCTTTTCCTAATGTCCAACCTAAACCTCCCCTGGCACATCTTCCTGCTGTTCCATTGGGTTCTGTCACTGGTCACTAAAGAGAAGAGTTTGGTACCTGTCCCTCCTCCCCTTGTGAGGAAGCTGTAGACCACGATGAGATCTCCCTTCATTCTCCTCCAGGCTGAAAAAAAACGACTGACTGCCGCTGCACCTCATACGGCTTCCCCTCCAAACTCTTCACCAACTTTGTAGTCCTTTTCTTGACACTCTCCCGTACCTTAATATATTTTTTATCCTGTGGTGCCCAGAACCACACACAGTGCTCCAGATGAGGCTGCACCAGTGCAGAGCAGAGCAGGACAATCACCTCCCTGCCTGGCTGGCAATGCTGTGCTGGATGCACCCAGGACACGGTTGGTCCTCTTGGCTGCCAGGACACACTGTTGGCTCATGTGCAACTTCCCATTGACCAGAATGCCCAGTTTCCTCTCTGCAGAGCTGCTTTCCAGTATCTCGTGTCCCAGTCTGGATGTACAGCCAGGCTTGCTGTGCCCCAGGTGCAAAATCTGGCACTTGCCCTTGTTGAACTTCATGCAGCTGGTGATTACCCAGTTCCCCAATGTATCCAGATCCCTCTGCAGGGCCTCTCTTGCCCTCCAGACTGTAAACAGCTCCTCCCAGCTTTGTGCCATCAGCAAACTTAAATAAGCAATCCCTCAAGTCCTGAGTCTAATAAGTCATTCATAAAGACATTGAAGAGTGCTGGCCCCAAGATGGTTCCCTGCAGAACCCTGCTAGTCGCTGGTCACCAGCCCATCATAACCCCATTTACTAGAACCCTTTGAGCCTGGCCTGTCAGCCAATTGCTCACCCGCTGTGCTGTGCGTTTACCCAGCTGTATGCTGGACATCTTGTCCAGGAGGATACTGTGAGAGACAGTATCAAAGGCTTTACTGAAATCCAAACGTCACATCGACAGGCTTCCCTTGATCAACTAGGTGGGTAACCTTGTCATAGAATGAAATTAAGTTTGTTAAGCAAGAGTTTCCCCTCATGAATTCGTGCTGGCTGGGACCAATGACTGCATTGTCATTCAGGTGTTTTTGAGTAACTCCCAGAACAACCTTCTCCACGATTTTGCCAGGCACAGATGTGAGGCTGACAGGCCTGTAGTTGCCAGGATCATCCCTGCCAGTGTGCAGCCTTTCAGGGCAGGAAATTCCATTAAAAAATCAAGTTAGTTCTGCTGTTCTGGAAGTGCTGAATGCAAATAGGATGGCAGCACTGAGATACGTTTTAAAAGAGGCAGTACCAAAGGGACTTGTGTTAAGGGGGCAACATGGCAATGTGGGCATGAATAATAGTTCTCTACTAAGAGCTTGGTAGACATCTCACCCCCTGCTGTAGGACAGCAAGACCCTATTAGAACAAGAAGGGATAGTAGCAGAACTTTTTCAGAGAGTGATATAACTACTTTGAGATATGAAACTTAAATTGCTGGCTTTGTCTTTGATTTCCAGTACAGCTAGTACTGGACAGTCCTCGCTGTAGCTTCAGAGCGAAAAAAAAAAAAACAACAAAACCAAAACAAAACACCAAACCTGTTGGACTCCTTCCTCCCTAGTTTCACAAAGTTAAAACAAATGAGTCATACTATGTAGTGAACTAGCTGTATGCAAATATGAAACAAAACAAAAACAAAAAAACAAACAAAAAAACCAAACAACAAAAAAAACCCCAACCAACTAACCCACAACAAACACACACACACATACACACACACACACACACACACACACATACAAAAAGACAACCAAACAGAATAACAACAACAACAAAAAGCAATGCTAACTTAAAATTTGGTAATTCTCTCTTCAGGACATTTACCTCACACAGTACCAATTCTGTTTTAATCATAGAATCACTGAATAGTTTTGGTTGGAAAATACCTTTAAGATCATCAAGTCCAACCATTAGCCTCACTCTGCCAAGACCATCACTAAACCATGTTCCCAAGCACCGCATCTACATGTCTTTTAAGCCCTTCCAGATGTGGTGACTCAACTGCTTCCCTGGGCAGCCTTTTCCAGTGCCTGACAACCCTTTCTGGGAAGGATTTTTTCCTAATACCCAATCTAAACCTCCACTGGCACAATTTGAGGCCATTTCCTCTCATCACTTTTTTCTGGGGAGAAGAGACCAAGACCCTCCGCGCTACAACCTCCTTTCAGGTAGTTGTAGACAGCGATCAGGTCTCCCCTCAGCCTCCTTTTCTCCAGGCTAAACAGCCCCAGTTCCCTCAGCTGCTCCTCATCACACTTGTGCTCCAGATCCCTCTTTCTCTTCTATGAACTCACTCCAGCATCTCAATGTCCTTTTTGTAGTGAGGGGCCCAAAACTGAACACAGGATTCGAGGTGCAGCCTCACCAGTGCTGAGTACAGGGGGATGATCACTGCCCTGGTCCTGCTGGCC
>VWYH01000151.1:178509-191960 GCA_013399365.1 Pampusana beccarii
TGACCACCTGTGACAGGCCACCACCAACTGGATTTGACTCTGTTCACCACAACTCTTTGGGCCCAGCCATCCAGCCACTTCTTCATCCAGCAAAGAATACACCCACCCAGGCCATGGGCTGCCAGTTTCTCCAGAATGCTGTGGGATATGGTGTAAAAAGCTCTACTCAAGTCCAGGTAGACACCATCCACAGCCTTTCCCACGTCCACTACACGGGTCAGGCTGACAGGCCTGTAATTCCCCTGATTCTCCTTCTGGCCCTTATTGCAGATGGGTGCCACATTTGCCAACTTCTGGTCAACTGGGACCTCCCCAGTCAGCCAGGACTGCTGATAAATGATGGAAAGCAGCTTGGTCATCACCTCTGCCAGCTCCCTTGGTACTCTCGGGTGGATCCCATCCAGCCCCATAGACTTGTGAATGTATTCCCGTTAGAAAACAAAGAGATGTGGTACTATGTAAGGAAGAAGAAAAAACAATCAAACTACTGAAAAGTCAGTGTTCAAACAGACCTTTATCGTTTTGTTTCTAACAACCTTGAACTCGCTCTCTTTGGAATTGACATAATACCTTGTTCAAACAGATTTTTTTCCCCCTGAATAGATGAACCAAACTGCTATTGCTGTAGAGCTTTCACGTTATTAAATGTTGATGTTAAGGCTTTAATGTTAAATGCTCAAAAACATTACCTGATCCATATTTCTTCTTAAACTGGTCTTTCATCCTAGTAAACTGAACTCAAGTGCATTACCAGCGATTGATGACCCAGAATGCTGACTGAAGCCCTCTGGAGATTTTTACTGTGCTTCAGCAGCAGAGGTGCTGCCTGAGGTTTTCACTGGAGCATTTCAAAGCAATCAGGCTATGCATTTCTTGAAGGCCAAGGCAAGTGCTGTTTCACCTGCATAATCTCTTAGGATTCAGAATAGAAATGTGAACGCTGTTTGATAAGCACAAATTTATGTTACCTACCAGTTTATTTCAGATAATTCAGCAGATTAACTTTCAGTGGGATTGATGAGAAAGTGAGAGGCAGGATTTTAAGCACATCCCTTGATCTGCCCACTGTCACTTTCTTAGCAGAGGAGGGACAACAACTGTCAAACTATTTTTGTAGAAAACTCAAGGATATGAACGGTCAATATATGTCAAGGGAGGAAGATGACTGTGGCCCTGTAGCACTAACTGAAAATACAGTGCTATGACTGTATTACTCCAAAACATCTGTTTTGATCAACGGACCCAGGAGCAAGAACAGGTAGAGATATATGTGTACAAATAAATGTGGAAACACTGATTTTATAAAGACAGTTGGGTACAATTATTTAATGAGGGAAAGCAAGTCAGGTTAACTTCTGCTTGTCCTTAAATTAATAATCTGAGGAAAAAAGTGTGGAAAAGCAAGACACTTCTAAGCTAAGTTTGGGAAAAGTCTTGATACAGATTTTTTTTTTAATATATATATACAAATCCTTAGTGAGCATAACTATTTTTTGCAATATCTGTATAAAGATTAGGACATCTGACAAAGCATTCCTAATCTCACAAGTACAGTGTGTAATCCCCCTAAATGCAATTCTTCTACTATACGTCCTTGAACATTTCCTAACCAAGAGGGGTGGTTGTCGTGCCACTCAGGTGGATCAGGCTTTCAGCTGCCTGTAGAGGAGAACAAAGGGGAAGTTCACTGTTAATACATGAAATCTGCTCTTGCTGTTTTCTTGTATTCTGGCTGCCGGAGTCAGGTATTCTCTGTCAGCCTTATAATCACATAATTCACGGAAATACACAGGTCCACATGATAATTTTTATGTTTTGCCTCTTTCCTTCAGCCCCTTCCACCTCCAGAAAACAGATGCATACCTGACTGCAGCTGTGAGACTCCGATACCAGTCATCAATATCTTCTTGGTCGCTGGACATCAACAACAGTGTCTTGTGTGGAAAGGAGAGCTGAAAGGCAAACAGTATCTGTTCCACTCTGTGGCATTCCTTGCCAAGACAGCAACTCCAACAAAAGGAGAGCTGCCACCACTGAACTGAACTCAGCCCTGTGTGCTGCTTCCCACCATTTTTTTTCCCAGATAGAAAAATTCAGCATTAGTACTGAGAGAAGCCAGAGGCTGGACAGCACAGAGCAAGTGACAGTCTTGTCCATTCCTTCCAGCCACAGATCAAAGCTCACTTGGACTTAATATGGTGTTTGAAGTGGACAATTAGAGTTCCAGCAGCTTTTCATCCAGTTATCTCCCGTATTCTAAGCTGCCTCTAGGGGTCCTTCCACTACCACCATCTACAGACCACAGCTTGCCCAAAGAGTCTCCCTGGTCATAGCTCACCAGGAATGAGCTAAGTAGCGCACAGCTGCTGCAGCCTAGGAAGACAACTTGAAACCCCTACCGAAGGCATCAGTCCAAGAAGAAAAAGGTTGCCCTGACTCAAACTAGTTCATTGCCTTTACTGTTGTCAACGGTCTCTTCATCTCTGTCCCGCTGCTGCTGAGGCAGTTAGAGACCTGCTTCACAACTCTTACCCCACTGATGTGTCTGCCTGGCATGAATGGGAAGACTTACACTGAGGAGCCCTCCCTGGCTCTTTGTGTGGCCGAACACTTTATCCACTACGCACTGGTGAAGCGGGTAGACAGCCTGGCACGCCAATTTTTTCGAGTTCAGCAGGTGCAGTGGGTGGCAGGGCTTTGTGGCAATGAAGATATCAGAAAAAAGGAAGAACATCCTGTGCTTCAGCTCTTCTCCCTTTGAAGGCACCACCAGAAGCCAGCCTTCTCGGATATACCAGCGCCCTATGCACGCAAGGGAAACAGAGACAGTTGTCAGATCATCATTGGCAACAAAATTCACATAATGAGGCAAACAGGAATACTGTAAGCCAGTCTTGCAGGTTACCAGGCTCTACATTAGCTCCAGCTACTACCCTGTTCCCCCAAAAATAAGACCTATGCTGAAAATAAGCCCTAGAATGATTTTTCAGGATTTCTGAGGATGCTGGCAATATAAGCCCTACTCCAAAAATAAGCTCTAGTTACAGTTCATTTAAAAAGTCAATTTAAATAGTGTCCAGGCAGCTATAAATGTAAAAGTAATACAAAAGTAGATAAGTAAACAAATACAAAAAATAATAAGTTTTGGAGCAAAAATTAATCTAAGACCCTGTCTTATTTTTGGGGAAACAGGGTAGAAGGCACTGACTATCAACTGAGGTCAGCTCACCAGCACTGATATTGCCCATGCAGAAGCAGTAATCAGCCCCAAACTTTTAGTATGTGAGGAGCAGGCTGAAGTTATTAAAAATGTACTGTGTTAGTTAACAGGATATTATTATATGCAAGTCTGTTTAAAGAGACCAGAACAAACGTATTGTTTGCAAATGGTATACATAGCTTTAGATTAACATAAGCCTTCAGAAAATGCACCATGAACTATCTTACATGGTGCTGCTCAGTTGTCTGTCATTAGTGGTGAAACAGAAGTTAGCCCAAGCTTTGAACATTTATTATTTTATCCTGTTTTGTTTGCCTGTGTGTTCCAGTTATGAAAACCAAACACATTACACAGTTCATCTAACAATATATGGACCTCCAGTAGCTAACAAATTACTGAATGCGGATTACTGTTCTAATGAGAAGATAGCAAAGGAGATACAAAACAACATATCAAAAGGAAGGTCTGAATAGGCAACCTTATCAAACTTCTCTTACAGAATAGTGTCCAGTGTTATCTACCCATGAAATGAATTGCAACAGAACAAACGGCACAGAAATCAGCAGGAAAAATAAAAACAAGTTGACAAACCTAACCATAAGCAGCAATTAAAAAATGGCACCTACACAAAACAGAATAATTAAAGCAGTCACTCTAACTAGAAGGATTATTGCACAAGATAGCCATCAGCTCATGGGAATTACGAGGACACCTGCCAGTAAGTTTATTTATAAAAATTTAAAGCCACAGTAAGGAACTTCTATCTGGCCTGGTCTGGGAAACACCTGCCAGAGAATTTCAGCCACTGTTTTTTGTGTCCTAGCTTCTGGCTGAGCTAGTAAGTACATTTTAAAAAACAGCACAATTTTGTTTTAATTATGGATTGTGTCTTACTTAGTATGCTACATTCACAAAACATAGAGACAAGTGAATTCCTGCTTAGCTTACTCCACAGGAGCAACTCCTCTTATCTGAATAAAGAACTGAGAAAGAGAAGGCTGAGGTGCAGGAATCAGTCCGAGTTTACAAAACAAATAGAAGGGCCAGACTGGGAACTGTTTCCCTCAGAATAAGCTGCGAACGGACTCCCTGGCATACCGTTCGAGCTGGACCTTGCTGGAAGTCTTGGGATATAGATCTGTGTTCTGGATTCTGTGGGGCATATGATTTAGGAAATTTTCTGAGGGCATGGAAATATCCCCACAGAAGACAGAGATGACAGAACAGTGTGCTATGTTAAGGAGGTAGCTTTGGCTAAAATGGCATTTGCTGGGTATATGGAAGGCAACAAGAAAAGCAGGGTCTCTTGGAGCAGCTTGTCTCAGAGACAGTGCCAAATGTGACATACCCAACCCCAAAGCTGCCCCTTTTCCCTGAATCTATAGCATTATGTTTCCTCGCCTCCTCCCTCCTAGTAACAGGACACAGTCTTAACAGTTCTGCAAAAGCTCTCTTTTTCCTAGAAAGGTGGACCAAAACTAGCAAGCCCCAGCTGTCTGTTACTTTTCTGCTTCTCACATCCAGTAGTACCTATTTTCTTCAGGTAATGGAAAGTACAACCATCACAATTCTCTGTCCTAGGAAACGGAAAGGTGTCTGTAGACCCTCAACACTTTTCCTACTACATGTCTCAGAATATTTGGCGATAAACAGAAAGGTAGACCCTACACTTTCAAACAATAGCCATCTCTGGTCTAGCTATACTACTGTTTGTTTGGGGGCTTTTTGGCATGGGGTTATTTTATTAGTTCTGTCATTCAGGATAACCTATTTACTTTTTTACTTATGCACTACCCCAATGTGTCCAAGCACCCCACACATGCTCATGCTCAGTATAAGCACAGCACACCTGTCTTAGCTCCCTTTAAGCTAACATCACCAAAAGGATTCTAAGGATGGGAAAGAGAATTGTAAATGAATCTGCCCCTTAACTGAGTGTTTTCAAGAATTATAACCTCTGAAAAATAACCTCTTTAACTCCTTCCCAGCAAAACCAGCACAGGTAGAAAATTTTCTTCATAGCAGCTGGTATGGGGCTATGTTTATGATTAGTGCCGAAAACAGCATTGACAATACAGGGATGTTTCAGTTACTGCTGAGTAGTGCTTACACAGCATTCTTTTCTGCTTCTCACACCGCCCCACTAGCAAGTGGGTTGGGAGTATGCAAGAAGCACAGCCAGGACAGCTGACCCCAGATGACCAAAGGGATATTCCACTCCATATGACATCACACTCAGCTGGCAGAAAGAGCGGATGTTTGGAGTGATGGTGTTTGCCCTCCCAAGTAACTGTTGTGCATGATGGAGCCCAGCTTTCCTGAAGATGGCTCTAAACACTTGCCTGACAAGCAGAAGCAGTGAACAAATTCCTGATTTTGCTTTGTTTGCTTTCATTTTATCTGTTACACTGTTTGCATCTCAACCCATGAGTATTCTTTTACCCTTCCGATTCTCTCCCTCATCCCACTGGGGGATGTTTCTTTCACCCCAAAATCCAGATGTATGAATGACAACCACATTCACAAGTATCTGGAGGTGTGTCTTTGAGACCTTTACACACAGTGCCTTTAACACTCCTCTTGAGCTGCAGCACATTTTCCAGGTGACCTCTGCAATAGCAGTGTTTAGCGAGGCCACAAGTGAAGCCCCAAGTGACCGTTCCACAGTTGCCCAGACCAGACACATTTCTCACAGTATTCCATACATATCTTGGAGTGTCTGGTCATGGAGAGCAGCCAGTCACACAAGAGGTCCTAAAGAAACCTGTTATCCAATTAGATGATCCTACATGTCAGCAACTGGCTATATGTATCTCAGCTATCAGCACAAATACTCTGATTTCTGGCACAGCCATGCAGATAAAAGAAGGTTCCTCATGTATAGGGTGTGAGAAGAAGTCTATGAAGCTTGTAGCTTAAGGTAAAAAGCAATACAGCCCTTGGGTCCTTGACACTCAGAAATCTACGGTTTCTGCAATGAAGTAAGGACAACACCATTACTTATGCTGTTACAAAACTATTTATTGTCTTTCTTACTCAGGACACATACTCTTGACTTCCTTGGGTTCCCACGACTAACTTTCCAACTACATGTCATGAGCTCCTCCTAGCTGAATGTCAAGCAATTAAGCTGCTCTTTATTCTTACTAAAACATTCTAAATTTAAAAAATAAAAAGGTCTTCAAATTACTTACTAGTTGTATTCCTTCAACACCTATCTATGGAATCTGGGCCAGAGGGGAAAAATGGTTAATAAGAGTAGGGTTAGAGATGAAGGCAAGCATATGTCCAGTTATCTCAGCTTGGCAGGAGGAAAATAGACCTGTCAGTAAGACCCACCTGGAGTCAACACCTGGGTCTTCTGTCCTTTGAGCAGTTTCTGAACCCGAAGTAGCTGCAATGAGTTCTCTCTCTCACGAATGATGTCTTGGACCCACCGAGATACCTCAGACACTGATTTTACAGCCTCTGAAATTAAATCAGCGTATTCTGAGGTTATCACAAATGAGTACGTATTACATCTTATCTATCTTGCTGTGAAAACGTAAGATGAAATTAGAAGGAAATGTTTTAAAACAGGTATCAACAACAGATTTTTTCAGTGATTTCAGCAGGAGATTGGACTAGACGACCTCCAGAGGCCTCTCTCCAACCAACACTTCTGTGGTTCTCAAAAACTTTTATTTGCCAACGAAACATTAGAGGAATAATTGTCTGGATTTGGAAGCAAAAACAGGAAAAACGCCCCATAAGTGGTGTTAACTGCTAGTAAATACGCAACGAAGGACATAAATTATCCTAGAAAAATGAGGCGTGTGACCAATAGAGTCATAGTATGGTTTGGAAGGAACCTTTAAAGATCGTCTAGTTCAAATGCCCCCTGCCATGGGGAGAAATATTTTTTACTACATCAGATTGCTCAAAGCCCTGTCCAGCCTGACCTTGAATACTTCAGGGATGAGGCATCCACAACTCTGGTCAACCTGTTCCAGTGTCTCAACACCGTCATCGTAAAAAACAGAGCTGCCATTTCTCTGACCTAACCCCAAGGACACTTTCCCACTCAGTCACTCTACATTTTTATTCCCAATGTGTTCTCAGGCACATCTTGATCAAGATGCTGATGGAAAATACTTCTGCATTAGAATCCCGGGGAAAAGGAGATCTTTCTTCCTGTCAAAGTAGATGGAAGACAAGAATATAAACATTATCAGCAAGCAGGCTAACACTGATCAAAATACCAGCATCTACTGGCGGAATCATACTTGTAAGTTTCTGGCACTCAGCACTGTCTGGACTGGTGTTCTCCAGCAGGTCTCTGAGGAAATGCTTGTACCTGAGACAGAGAGAAGGTTTATTTCACAAAAAGATGCCAGGAACAGCAATATCACCTATTAGTGACAGAATTATTAACACCACCCCACCAGGAGAGGGAGTACTGACCCCTAAGTCTAACCAAGCAGCTTTTGATCACAGTTCTTCAATAACATTAATTTTATCTTCAAATTTATCAACTAAGTTAACCCAAGTATTTTATACATTTCCAAGCCTTTGGCATTTTCTGGGGATCTGATAAAAGCAACCTCACATATTACTTAAGTTCATAAGACTCTCTTAGCTTTCACATAAAAATGCCTTCAATAATAGACGAATTTCTCTTTGAACTTTTTTTTTTTTAATGTCTGAATGGTAGCATTCATGCCATACATTTCCTGCCCACACAAGAAAGTAAAGGCATTTCCGTAAGAGCTAGGAGCTGCCTTTTTCTTTTTTTTCCCTCTCCAGTACTTTCCGGAAAGGGTTAGTTCTCTGCAAATGCATCTTACCAATAAGGTCAAACTATTTTCAGTCTGAAAAGACAGAATAAATATCACATTGAGCAGATTCACAAAATGGCAGAAGTCATATGACTTGCAATATATGTAACAGAGTTTCGGAGACATTCTGCAGCAGTTCAAACAGCTTCCTTTTGTTCAGGGCTTAACTTCAGTACCCTACTGAGATAATGGAAAGCCTCCACTTCAGTTCTACTGGATAGCTAGATGAAGGGCTTAGGAGCCAGGGGTAAACACAGCTCCTTCTATGCATCATCTCCCATCCACGTACATTGATTCCACCTTACAGGCACATCTTCAGGTCTGTTTCATTGCTGCCTATATGCTCCGATTTTGAGACACATTAAGCAAACTGACCTCCCACAGCACCCAAGACACTGTTACGTTCATTTTACCCCTCTCCTGCTAACACCTGGAAGATGCAGAATTGCTTACTTACTGGTGCAGCCTCTGCAGGGGCAAAGGAAGCAGATCCTCTAGTTTCCTCCCTTGAAACTGGGGTCGAGACTCCTGGAGTTTCTTAAAGCGTTGGAATGACTTATTTTTCCTCAGTTGCTCCTGTGTGCAGCAGAAAAGGCATATAGCTTTGAGACTACGGAAATAAACAGATGCTCTAATCTGCACCAAAGCTTGGTACTCTTAAAACTCTTAAACTTAGAGTTTAGGATTCCAGTCCTAAACACAACCATCAACAACTTTGTTTGTTGCCATGGGCAGGCAATTCCCTTTCTCCTGGCCACTATTTCCCAGCAGGTAATGGAAGTGATATCTCCTCTTTGTACATTCAGAGCAGTATAAAACTAGTACACTCAGCAAATAGAAATAAAGAAAAAAAGGAAGGTTGACTCAGGAAAACAAGAAGTTCACCTGTGGCTTTTTGCCACTCAATTCAAGACAAAGAAATGCAGCCCCATCATTCCTATCACCTCAAGGCAAGTATCCAAAGCGGCTTTTTCTTTTAGGAAATCAAAAGTGGGAAAACAGAGCAGAAAGGAAGCATCCCAGTACATCCTGCAGCTGGAAACAAGCACAGACAAAATCTGGAAGCTGGGTTTTTAAAATTCTAGATGCAGCTCTCAGAATTTCAAAATAAAAATACATTATTCTAAAGTTTTTTGGAAGACATGTTGTACTTGGAGAGGTAAGCAGGAAGGAAAATTTTTTCTTCTACTATATGAAAAAAAATAGGAAAAAAAAAGAAATCCCATTGTTAGGATACAATTAGTGGTAGTGTGAATGACTAGGAGACCTGATAATTCTCCAGAAAGAAACCAATGCAATAGTGTCTCCACTGCAAACTCTCCAGACTTGCCAGCCAAGGTGGAGTGGGAGTAAACACAGAACTCTGTTTGAAAAAGCTGTGCTTAGCATATGTATATACATACACAAACACCTGAAACAAGCTTCAAATAAACAGAGACGTTTTTGCCATCCTATCATGGGAGAAAGACTGAGAAAATAGTAGCAGCACAGAAAAAGGAAGAAAACTAATCACTCCAGAAACAGAAGAAAAAGGGAAGAACATAGAAGGAAAGGGGAAAAGAACATGAAGAATAAAAGAGGTATTTACCTTCAAGGTTTTGTTTGCCTGCTCCAAATTCTCAGCGTAGTGGCCATAAAGCTCCAAATTCTGACAGAAATTTTCCAGTCCTAGTGCTAAATTCCCTCTCTCCAGGTGATATGACAAAGCCCTGCGCACAAGGAGGAAAGATATCTCGTGAGGGGTACACTACTGATGGCATTTTCACAGCTCCCTCTGCTTCACTCCTATGCCAACCTCCTTTTGTCAGTCTACATCTCACATGCAATTTCTGTGCCAAATACATGCTTGGTGGTTGCAGACTTAACTGTAGAAAACATCCCTTAAAAATACCACGGAGCGGACTTACTGGGTTTAAACCACTATCCAGAAAGCAACTGGGCACCTGGATATGGGGTACAGATCAGCAGTTTCCTGGGTACACGTGCAAGTGCCACCAAGGCTAGCAGTGAACACCTGTTTTACAAGGTGTTAGCTGTATTTCCTGAAATCTTACTTTCTCATCAGTAGAGTGTTCTCTCCATATAATTACAGGAATCACATCAGTGTGTTCACTTACTGGCTGGCCGAATATATGGATTCCAGGGGTCCAAATATGGTTTCCAACACAGCAGGTTTCAGCGTCCTTTTGGCCTTTAAAATTGTCACAAAGAACTGAACAGGAAAAAAAGAGAGAATTTCAAACTGGTAAAATTAACGAGTCACTCAGATGTTATTCATGTCACACAGCAGAAGCAAGAAATTGCAGCCTGCACACTCTTCAGCTCGAAAGGATATCAAATACTGTGAAAGCCTACTTAAGATAGCTGTCATCAGGTGTAAGCCTTCTTGGTAACTGTGACCACAACTGTAAACACGTGGAACAGCACTACAGAACTGATAGAATCTATTTCAGCATTCCTAGATGCATCTGTTTTCCACCATCTTGTTCATAATCTTTGCCTTGTCTGTGCCCCTGCATTTTATGCATCTCAGGCATCCTAAGGCGAGTCCCTTATACAATCAAAACTTAAAGATTAATGTCTGCATACAGACAAAGCCAAAGGACCAAAACCGTGAACTATCAGGTATTACAGAGGAGGTAAAGAAAAAAAACACAAAAAGCCCCTTTCAGCCCTAGAAGTTGTCCCATGCAGTAGGGATGTATTGAAGTCTTGCTCTTAACCCTTCCCCATGACAATACAAATAAGTACGTGCTGCTTGAAGGTACCCACATATCAAAAGGGACGAAAATACTCACTGTGACCACCAAATCCAAGTGGTCAAGGTATTTGTGTTCAGTTTCCAGCAGCTCCTTGGCTGTCCGGCTGCGCTTTCTCTCCCAGCGAGCCCTCTGCTCTTCCACAGTGTTTGCTCCAGCCATAAACAGCAGGGATGAGTCGCTCATGGCAGCCTGAGAGCTGATATACAGAAAGGTGATCGGTCATGAAGAGCCAAGAGAGAAGGACACAAAACGGAAGAACAACTTGTGCCACAAGGTAGGATTCTGACATACAGACTCTACACTTCACTATGAAAGAAAGAAAGTCACTTGCCAGGAACTGTTATTAACAGTTTCCTTCTGCATTCATACCCGTGGGTACAGGAGCCCAGAGGAACAGTGTTGGAAAGATCAGACCGTGAAAGCAGCAGCTGTACATCGTGATGGGTCTGTAAACAGATCTCAAGTGTATGATCCCACTCATAAACCACTGCTTCCTGTGCTTTGCCCCATTCTTCATGCAAAATTCTCAATAAACTCAGGGAAATCAGTGGGTGGAAGAGGTACTGTGGGTAGAAGTAGAAAACAGCCATAAGATTTGTTTCAGGGTGGCGGGGGGAAGTGGGGAGAAGAGAGAGAGAAAGAGAACACTCTTGCTTGTTTTCCCATGGGGGTTCACAGGAAAAAGGTGGTTTGCACTATCATTTTCTAACAGTGGTTTGTGATTTCAGAGATGAGAGACTGAGCAACTGCTGTGAATCACATTGTCCACTTATTAACAAGCTTCACTGCTGCTCTTCTCTCCTGCAAGAACACCGTTGTTTTGTCACAGAGCAAAATGCTCCCTCTTTTGTCATCCTATCTCAGAGAAAGAGGCATATGTCAGCAAAACACCAGCTAAATATTGTTCCGCATTTTGACCACATTTGCCATAATTTGTCAAGAAGATCAGCTAGTTCCAGAAGAATTCTGGCTCCCACACAGACAAACTATACTAATACAGAAAGATATGTCACTGTAGAGAAGTGAATTTGTCAAATACAACCTTCCAGAGACATTTCAAATATCCAAATCAGTACCTAAACCAAAAGTTTCATGTCAAATGAGTACCAAGACTCATTTAATGAGTTAGCAAAAGTACAGATAGTAGAGGGACATATGTAGTATTTTATAGCAGCAGGAGCTTCTCCAGAGGTTTATCCTCATCTTCACTCAGGACATAAGAAGCCTAGCCAAGGCCACCTCTTATCAGACAGGACAGACCTGGAACACCTGTAGATGGAGAGGCAGCACTGCAGGGAATAATACCAGGCAAGAGCTCAGCATTAGCGTGCAGTTGCAAAATATTCACAAATAATAGACTAAAACGCTAAATTCACATGGAATCTTTAGTCAGCATAGGTTGCAGTCATGACTGTCATTTTGCAGTCCAATTTCTTCTAACAAATACTAAAAAAAGAAAAAAGAAGTTACATCAGGTTTGACCCTCTCCTGCCCACATAAAGGTGTGCAAACGCTCCATAGAATCATTTTAGTTGGAAAAGACCCGCAACTAAACCATGTCCCTAAGAACCTCATTTACACATCTTTTAATCTCCTCCAGGGATGGTGACTCCACCATTGCCCTGGGCAGCCTGTTCCAATGCCTGACAACCATTTCTGTGAATAATTTTTTGCTAATATCCAACCTAAACCTCCCCAGGTGCAACCTGAGTCCATTTCCTCTCATCCTGTCTACTCGGGAGAAGAGACCAACCCCCTCCATGCTACAACCTCCTTTCAGGCAGTTGCAGACAGTGATAAGGTCTCTCCTCAGCCTCCTTTTCTCCAGGCTGAACAGCCCCAGTTCCCTCAGCCGCTCCTCATCAGACTTGTGCTCCAAGTCACCTGTGCTTCCCACAGTAATTTAAAGACCTTAGCCCCAGAGATACTCATACAGATACAGAGATACTTAAATTATTCTGAAACATATTACATTTAACTGTCTCAGGTCGGTAGGCTAGAGTTGTCTGCAGCCCATGAGTAGAACAGAAAATACTTCATCTAAAGATGACAGGAGTGCTCTGGCTTGGTTGTCTCAGACTCAGAGCAGAAACCACAGAACACTTTCTGTACAGCCAACTGCCTTATCATGCCCATTAGCAGTATCCCCTGAAACGTTTCTAAATTTCCCATTTTGAAAATCCTCCAAAACCCTCCCTTTGTTACCCCAGCACCGCCACTCCTGATGTCTCAGAAGCGTTCATCACCTCCCGGGCCAGCTCCGAGGGCCGCTCAGCTCCCGTGGCCGTGGTGCAAGAGGCCGCGGGCAGGCTCAGCCCCGGAGCGCTCGGGGCGGCCCTGACCCGCTCCCCCTGCTCCTGCCCGCAGCCAGCCGGCTCAGCCCCGCAGCAGGGCGGCCTCACACCCGGGGGCGCCCCCCGGGGCCACCAGACCCCGGGCAGGACCTCCAGGAGCGCAGCCGCCCCACCCGCTTTCGCCGGGGCTCCGGAACGGGGCTCCCGACCTGGGAGCTAAAGCGTCCCCCCATATCTTACAGCACCCACCAGACCCACAGCGACTCCCGCCACCGGCCCCCGTGGGGCCGCGCCGCCCGTTACCTGGCGTCCCCGCCACCGCCCCGTGTTCAAACGGCGGCCCCGCCCCGGCGGGCGG
>VWYH01000151.1:192034-225656 GCA_013399365.1 Pampusana beccarii
CGGGGACCTGGCGGTGCTGGCGGAGCTGGACGAGGCGGCGCTGCTGGGCGGGCTGCGGGAGCGGTTCCTGCGGCAGCTGGTCTACGTGAGTGCCGGGGGCCGGGGCGGGGGGCGGCGGCGGGAGCTCGGCTGACGGGCTCTCCCCTCTCCGCCAGACCGACATCGGGGACATCCTCGTCGCCATGAACCCCTTCCAGCCGCTGCCGCTGTACGGCAGAGAGGTGAGTCCCCGCGGCCCCCGCCGGCCGGGCCCCGCCGCCCCCGGCCCCTTCCCCACCTCTCCGCCACCGCTTCCCCCGCAGGTCGCCGAGCGGTACCGGCACCACCAGACGGGCATGCTGCCGCCCCACATCTTCGCCGTGGCCAGCCGGGCCTACCACGCCATGCTGGGCCGCCGGGGCGGCGGGCCCCAGAACCAGTGCATCGTCATCAGGTCAGGGCTGGGGGGCGGCCGGGGCGGGCCGGGGGCTCCCCGGAGCCGGGCGGTGGGGGGTCTGGGTTGCAGCCAGCCGGTTCTCCCCGGGCTCTCCCCGCTGAAGTTGCAGGCAAAGCTCTTCTCCCGTGACTCAGAACCCAGCTGCGCTTGCAACTCATTGCTCAGCCCGACCTGTCCGCTTTCCAGATGGGACAGTGGGCACATCGCAAACGAAGGTGTGTGACAAACTAAGCTGGATTTTGTGGAGCAGCTCAGCTGCTGATGCTGGTAACGCACCTAAATGTGTCTGGTTTGCTGCTGGAGGGATGTGGCACTGGAAGGATTTAACCAGCTCTGGGGAAAGCCATAGAGTGCTCTTCTTAGGAGAAACAACTCCCACTGCAACTGCTGTAATAAAGGGGACAGCCTTGTTAGTAGGCCCTGTTACAGTAGGACAGGGAGTAATGGTTTTAAAGTAAAAGAGGGGAGATCCAGGCTGGACACGAGGAAGAAATGTTTTACACCGAGGGTGTGACACACTGGCCCAGGCTGCCCAGCGAGGTGGTCAATGCCCCATTCCTGGAGACATCCAGGGCCAGGTTGGATGTGGCTCTGAGCAACCTGATCTGGGTGAAGATGTCCCTGTTCATTGCAGGGGGTTTGGAACAGATGACCTTTGAAGGTTCCTTCCAACCCAAACTATTCTATGGTTCTATAATTAAAAGAACCTGTTTTCCCAAAGTGGAGCTTCCCATGCATAACCAAGGAGCAGCAGAAAGAAAAACAGATGTTTTTTGCCCTAAGACCTCTAGGAATTTGGTCAGGGAAAATCTTATTGTCATGGGAAGTTCTGTGCGCTAGAAGGGGAAAAAATAGCCTACCAGTGTCATGAGCATTTCACTCCATTATGTCACTATTGTTCTGCTGAAGCTGTGCAGGGTAGCATATAACATCAACTAGTAGAGAAAACCTCAAACAACATCAGCCAGCAAAGAGTTTCAAACCGCATCAAGGAGAAAGCCTCAAAATACTAACTGCCTGCTCTAGGTGTGGTAGAGAACACTTTAAATGTCATTTCAGTTAAAATGTTAATTTCCAACTTGTTTGATTTAATATTTCCTTCTTTATATTAGCCTTCTGATCGTTTTATCAGTATTTTCAGTCTACACAGTGTGCACATGACTTGCTGAATCACTGCTGAGTGCTGCGGTGGGACTGGGAGCTGACCTTGAGGGTCCAGCCCTACTCATTTCTCTAACCTGCAAGCCATCAGTTCCTGTGTGTTCCCTGAAGTGCTCTCATGAAGTGGTAGCCGTGGAGTTAGCAGGTGGAAGAGGTGCTGCTGGTAGGGCTCTTATGGATGAAGAACAGCCGTAGTATTTGTCTAGGGAAATGGAAGACAAGAAAGAGAAACCTGTGGGTGTTTGCCAAGAAGTCAGCGGTCTGAGTGTTTTCCAGCAGCAGTTTGTGGTCTCACAGATGAGAGTCTGAACTACTCCTGTGCGTCTTGCAGCCCTGTTAACTGGTCTGTTAGTTGCTGTCACAGGAAGTTCATGGTTTTATTCCCTGTGAGTGGTGAAACACTCATTAATAAGATTACCTGGCGTGAGCAAAGTTGAGGTGAAGGGGGAGAAGAAAGTCACTCCTGTTAGACCACAGTTCATCAGAATAGCATGAGGGTGCACCAGGCTTTCTTATTCTTTGTGGTCTCTTTGGTCTCCCCAAGTTAGTCTGGGATATCTGGATGGCATGTTTCAGAGGCTGACATTGAACACATCATCTGCCTCCAGGTGATATTGCAATCAAGTTGTCTTCTGCTGCAAATTCCACTGTCTCCTCTTGCCTTTCCTGTCCCAGGGACATTAGTCACAGCCTGCATATGCTGTGGTACAGCATTTGGGTCTCCTGGTGATGACTTTGCTTTTCTTCACAGCCTGGGGCAATTACACATCTGCAGCTGGATAGTGTTTGCAGGACATGGTGAAGCTGTTGTTGGAGGGTACAAGGACAAGCTTGAACCATGGGAGTGTTGACTGAGTGCTTTTGTGGAGGAAGGAAGTCACTGAAAGAAAAAAAAATCCTATATACTGAGCAGGGGTGCTGTCTGGGCGGCATGTTCTCAACTGGAAAAACGATCTTGTTTTGTTTGTGCCTATTCAGATGGTCATGGCCTCATCTGTGCTTCAGATCAGGTACCTGTTGTAGTATTTGAGATCTTTAGCCACCTATGACATACTTGATTCAAGCGTGGAGCCACGGGGAGCTACAAAGCAGTAAAGCCACACCAGATGCTCAAAGGTCGGGTGTGGAAGCAGATACCTGCCCTCAAGTACAACTTTGGCATTTCCTGCGTTTTTGTGTTTCTATGCATGCGCTGAAGTTCTCTGCCGGTATGATGTTCTCAGTCAAGGACACGTTGTCTCACTGATTGTACGTTCCTCCTCCCAGGGCAGGGGAAACTGTGCTTTCCAAGTGCTGCTTGTTTGGCTTGGAGGCGGAGGTGCGGGCACGTGTGACGGCAGGGTGACGTGCACCACTGTGGGTTTGCGGGCAGCTCTGCAGCGCTGTGTCCGTGTTCCCAGCCGGCTGAGGCGTGTAAATGTGTGATTGCCCCAGTATCTCAAGATCAGTACTCCGTTGTGGATATAAGGTGGATGGGGCAAGTCTCTTTGAAGAACAAGGAAGCTGTTGACTCTACCGTATCTGGGGTAATCAGTGTGTCAGATCAGTTTTGAAGGAGGTTGTGTTCCGGAAGTTAGACATATTTTTTCTTAAGAAGCAGAGCAAATGGTCTGTCCTTTTCACCCCATCCAGAAGTTATGGCATGGGGTATATCTGTACTCCCTTGAAGATGGGGAAGTATTCCCCTTGGGAAGGGACCAGGGCCTCACAGGGCCCACTGTGTGAAGCTGTGTGCAAGTGTGTACTCGCATACACAGCGCAGCTGAAAAAGTTGTGAAACTCTTGGACAAGAGAGCTCTCTCAAGCAATAGGGCACTAAGACATAAGGGGCAGAACAAACATACTTTATGGCTGCTGGAATTTCCTTCGCTTTTTCTTGGCAGTGGAGAGAGCGGCGCAGGGAAAACAGAGAGTACGAAGCTATTGTTGCAGCACATAATGAACCTATGCAAAGGCAACTCGCAGCTGGAGCAGCAGATCCTTCAGGTAGGTCATTGTGCTTGTAGATGCAGAAGCAACACTGCTGCAAGGCAGCTTGCAATGGACTCAGAAAGCCTGCTGATGAATCACCGCTGGGAGTCAGGGAGGAAAGCATGAGGTACATAAGAATATAGTGGGTAAGGATGGTGAAACAGCTGACCACAAATTAGAAGGTTGGTAGGTCAGTAATTGTGTTTGCTGGGAATGTAGTGGTATCTTAAATGGCAGAAAACTATTGAAGTCATTTATCATGTTTTCTGTGACAAGGGATTAGGGACGTTTTTCTGAATAATTTCCTGTCTGAGGTAGAACAAGGACTTATATTAGAAAAATGAGGTCTTAATTTAATGGTACACAGGGATGGAGAATTCACACAGCCTTCAGTCATCTTTCCTTGGCTACTTATACTTACCGTCACACACATACCTGCTAACTGGCTAGCTTCATCTTTGCTATTTTCATATACCTTTGCTAGCCGATTTTGAGACATATTTGTCTCTTTGGTTTGAACTATTTCTATTTGAATTGCTCCCCAAGGAGTTGTGGGATTTTTTGAGCAAATCGTATCTTAACCTTTCATATAATAGGTCAAGCAGAACGAGTTCTTCAACTACTTCATTTTAAACTCTGTGTTTTCAGGTTTCCCATAGAACCAGAGAGATCTTTCTGCGTGTGGTGGGTTAACTTAAGCTGGACACCAGGTGTCCAACAAGCTGCTCTACCACTCCCCCTTGTCAACTGAACAGAGAGAGAAAAATATGACAAAAGGCCTGTGGATTGAGATAAGGGCAGAGTCGTGACCCAGCATTTACTGTTATGGGCAAAACAGACTTAACTTGGGGAAAATTAATTTAATTTATTGCCAGTATCCAACAGGGCAGGATAATGAGAAATAAGGACAAATCTTAAAGTATCTTCCCTCCACTTCCCCCATCTTCCTGTGTTCAACTTCACTGCCGATTTCTCTACCTCCTCCCCCCGAGCGGCAGAGGGGGATGGGGAATGGGGGTTGTGGTCACTTGTCACACGTTCTCTCTGCTGTTCCTTCCCCCTCACCCTCTTCCCTTGCTCCAGCGTGGGGTTCCTCCCACGGCAGACAGTCCTCAATGAACTTCTCCAATGTGGGTCTTTCCCACCACCTGTAGTTCTTCAGGAACAGACTGCTCCAGCCTGGGTCCCCCGCGGGGTCACAAGTCCTGCCAGCAAACCTGCTCCAGCCTGGGCTCCTCTCTGCATGGGACCACAGCTCCTGCCAGGACCCTGCTCCAGCACGGGCTGTCCACAGCGTCACAGCTCCTTTGGGCATCGCCCTGCTCCAATGTGGGGTCCTCCACAGGCTGCGGGTGGAGATCTGCTCCACCGTGGACCTCCACAGGCTGCAGACAGACAGACAGCCTCACTGCAGACCATGGGCTGCTGGGGAATCTCTGCTCCAGCACCTGGAGCACCTCGTCCTCCTGCTGCACTGACCTTGGTGTCTGCAGGGTTGTTTCTCTCACATATTCTCCTCCCTTCTGGCTGCTGTTGCACAGCAGTTTTTCCTCTTAAATATGTTATACCAGAGGCATCACCACTGCCTCTGATGGGCTCAGCTTTGGCCAAGTGTCAGCTCTGCCTTGGAGCCAGCTGGAGCTGGCTCTGTCAGACATGGGAGGACCTGCTGGCATCTTCTCACAGAAACCACCCCTGTAGCACCCCCAGCTACCAAAACCTTACCATGTAAACACTGTGCAATGCTTTGGGCTCTGGTATAGCATATTATTTCAGTGTGGTATCATTCACGGTGTATCTGAGCTGAGTTCCCGTGCTCCATTGTGGGAACATGGCATTGATAGATCTGCTGGCTCTGCTTAGAGCTGACGTGGATCGCACTGCCAGGCTGAGCTGAGCAGGTTCAGGAAGCAGGATGGCTGTGTTTGCTCAGTGTAGTGCCTGGCCTAATGGACCCTGAAAGACTTGACTGGCAATGTTTGTACCCAGCCTGCAGTTCCTCCGTTGGAAACGAAAGTTTCAAGGAGGCGGCACAGGGGCTGGTCTCTCTGGTGACCAATGACAGAACCCAAGGGAATGGCAGGAAGATGTGCCAGGGGAGGTTCAGGTTGGACATTAGGAAAAGGTTCTTCACCCAGAGAGTGCTGGACACTGGAACAGGCCCCCAGGGAAGTGTTACGGCCCCAAGCCTGACAGTGTTCAAGAAGAGACTGGACAATGTCCTCAGACACATGGTGTGAATTTTGGGCTTGTCCTGTGCAGGAACAGGAGCTGGACTTGATGATCCTTGTGTGTCCCTTCCAACTCAGGACATTCCGTGATTCTATGAAAAGTTCACTTCAGGTGACCTGCCTTTGGAAAACCTAAAGGTGGCAGAAGAAAGAATAGTCATCTTATTTGGTTCCTGTAGATAAATTCAAGAGCTAAGTTAGCCCTTTTGGGGTTACAGTGTCATGCTGTGTTCAGCAGACTGCCCAGGATGTACCCTAAATCATCGTTCTTCCGGTCAGCTGGCATTCTTTGACCAAATATGGAAAAATTGTCATTTGACTGTGTTTGTATCCAGTTTGCCAAGCTGATCTGATTTTTCTCTTCGTTTCTTTATAATTCACTGTCTGCAGCCTTATGCTGTCTACAAATTTCAGTAGCTACTGAGTGCCATATTTACCTTGCTTGTTGTTGTAGTATAGCTATCAAATTACCTAGTGGTCATGTCAGATGCTTTGTGGAAATCTGTTACACTAACCTTATATTTTAACAAATAAGTCAAATGGTTTTACTGAGATCAGATCTGTTTGATTGTGCTTATTTTCAGTAATCTCATGCTGCCTGGTCTTTGTTATGTTTGACTCTCTCAGTTCCTTTATCCAGGGTATGATAAAAATAGGTGCTCTTGAGTATTCGTGGAGTGGTTCCTATTCCAACTGAATGCTAAATAGTAAAAGCTAAAGTTAAACTTTTCCAGGTAAGTTACGTTGGATCACTTAATTTAAGGAGTGCTTGTTCTACTTGTTTATTTGTTTTAGGTAAATCCATTGCTTGAAGCTTTTGGCAATGCCCAGACTGTGATGAATGACAACAGCAGCCGCTTTGGAAAATATATACAGCTGCGTTTCCAGAATAATACAGGTAAAGTCAAGAGCAATATTTGAAATTACTAGTTTGGGGGGTGGTTAGGCGCTGGAGGGAGTAGACTGAGTAGCCAGAACTTTTGGAGGGTGAAATTTTAATATCTGACTCCCTGTGCAAAGGTGTGCAATTAAGTAAAATCTTACACTGTAGGTTAAGGCCTGGGTTTGGACATTGTCAGGGTGCAGGAAGGATATGGGGGTGACAGTGCAGGGGAAGTATCAGGAATATTCTGTGGTGCCGGAAGCCTTGGTTGCTGCTAAAGGCGGTGAGCAGACAGCTTCTCTAGGATGACGGAAGGCATGGAGAAGCCCACCACTAGATTGCTGGGCAGCCTAGAGGGTGTTGTGCATAAAAAGTTATTTTAGACAATTCCATGCTTCTATCACCAAAAAAGAGATGCAGGACAGCTCAGCCAGCTTCATGTCCCCGAAGTTTACCCTGTCCCTTTCTTGTGTGCAGTGAGAGGTGCAAAGCTGAGTGAGTATCTGTTAGAGAAGTCACGGGTAGTGCAACAGGATGCGGGGGAGAGGAATTTCCACATCTTCTATTACATGTTTGCTGGACTCTCTTCAGAGGAGAAGGACATGTATGGACTATTGGATCCTTCACTCTACAGGTATTTCAAAGGCAGACCCTTGTTCAGTCTTTGTGATGGGGGGGTGAAGGGGAAAGCAACATGATGGAGCCCATGTGGCCGTAGCTGTGGAGCCTGGCACAGGTAAACAAATGAGTGGAAGCTGGAGTGGGATCTGAATGGAGCTACATGAAGAGATCTTATGGGTCATCCTGGAAGCTGGGAGGTCTGGAGTCTCTTCTTTGCTGCATTACCTTGGAAGAGTGTATTTCTCTTTCGTGTCTCCACTACTGCTGATCTGCTTTGTTCCTTTGGGGTAGGACTGACTTGCTGTGCTGATTGTGTGACAGTTTTGTATGGGATATACACTTTCTCAGGTACATAAGTGGACGGTTTGGTACACAGGATGTAGCTCAGCGCTGGAAGCACAAATACCAAGAGGTGTGCAATGCCCTTGACATGGTGGGCTTCCAAGAACAGGTCAGTTCTGAGGTTGTTTAATTTCCATCTGTGCTTCCTTCAGGCATAGGGTTTCTTTCTGGCTGCTGTGTTGAGGCTCAGTCCTATTTGTCTCCTCTCTGGATTTTTCATGTTGCTTCCAAAACATTTGAGCCTGTCAGACTTTGTGTGGAGCCTTTTCCCAGAGGCTGCCTGCACCTTTCCCTCACCTCTCCAATTTCTGGGACCTCCATGTTGTACATGTCACGTACTGATAGGTTTCCAGTCACCCTTCTTGTGTGTTTTAGGAGCAAGTGGACATGCAGGCAATTTTGGCTGGTGTGTTATCTCTGGGCAATGTGACCTTTGAGCCTGAGGAGACCAATGGGTCTGTAAAAGTGAGTGAAGCCTCACGGGGATGGCTGAAGGCTGCAGCGGTGAGTGACAAGAGCTGATAGAAACCTTATGGATATGGTGCTGGTTCCCACTGGCAGTGTGACTGCAGGAGCTGTTCCTGCTTCAGAGTGTGAAGGCTCCTGAAGAACAAGCAGTTTTTCCAGAAATGCTCAGTGAGGCCCCATGACTGTGTTTGTGTTCACTGCTATTCATGCCCAGAGAGATACTTCCCAGCTTCTGTTTCTCGTGTGTCCAGAACCAGTGTCTTGCACGTGGCAATATCACATGTGCCTTGTTGATACCATACAATGCAATCTTTTTAAAATCAAATGTTGTATGTTACTAAGTGTGATGATGCCTTGAAGAAATTCAGGTGTGCAGTATCTGAACCCTAGTTCTGTGTTTTTGACAGATCTTGTCCACGGATACCACCTTAACTGCTGCCAGTTTTCGTTGGTTATCAGGAATTAAACTTGCTAGTATTTCACATGAGATTATTACAGATTAAGAAGTATATATTCTCCAGGGCCATCCCATTTCTTATTATATGGGATGATACATTAACCTGCTTTGTTATCACAGAACAGGGAAGTGTAACATATTTCTGCCTTTTCTGTGTCTGTTTATTTTGACCTATTTGAAATCCAAGCACCCTTGGTTTTTGGTTTCACCCCATCTTTTTCCTTGTTTCCCTTCTGTAATATGCCATACCTGAAACAACCACCTACTCTGTTCAAGAGCCAGCTTCTTTTTGTCTTATTTCTTAAAGTCAGCTCCTTGTTTTTGTCCATGGGGGGAGAATTTATGTTAAACTGATCACTGAGAGGTTCAGTTATGTCTGAGTTCCCTTTGTTTCCTGTCTCTTGTGCAGTCTTGTGACATCCATTTGCTGAAGCTCAGACATCTCAGCACCTGCAGTCGCCTCGGTGTGGTGCTGTTCAATAGGTCATTAAACACTTCAGCAGGGACTGGCATGGGTCCCCAAGAAGCTGAAAGGTGGCAGCACTGGGAGAGCGAAACAGAAAGCATTTGAGAGAGAGCACAGGAGTTAGCTTGGTCACTGCAGGGATCACGCAGATCTCAGAGCCTGCATCTGGCTCAGTGCTGCGAGATGTTGACTAATACTTATGTCACAGCAGAGCTCCAAGGCCTTAACCTGAATCATGACCCCAGTACACTGGGTGTCGCACACACACAGGGAGATGCAATCCCCACAAGTATTATCAGGGTTTACTATTGACTATACTCATCTATTTCTTCTCCCCAGGGTCAGTTTGGAGTCCAAGAAGATGAACTGTTAAAATGCCTTATTTGTACGATGTCGGTGACCCGAGGCGAGCAGATTCATCGTTTTCACACCCAGCAGCAGGCAGAAGGTAGGAAACATAATGAATTGCAGATGTGCTGGCTAGAAAGACTGACCCGTATTTGATGGAAGTGTAACCCCACACATGTGCAGCTTATTGGGAACAAAGATGTCTGTCTGTGCCCTTTCATTCCTCTTGCACAGGGGCAAGTATATCAATGTTTATCTGTGTAGTCTCTTACAAGCACATAGAACCATGAATGCTGCTTTGTTTGATCTCCAGGAGACTGCAGCAATTAAATGAGATACCAAGGAATTAGCTTTGCTTTCTCCCTCAGTTCAGCCTAAAATGAAATTGTAGGTATTTGTACAAAAGACTGGAAAGCTCCTATTGCAGAGTACTGGCACCCTGCAGAGCTCTAGGTAGTAGATGGAGAAATAACTGAGAGAATCAGTGAGATAACACAGTATTGGGGAAGGAGTGAGATGAAAGGGCAGTATGCTAAAGCAGCGAGTGCAAGGTGTTATTTTCACTTTCAGTAACAAAGTAAAATAATCCAATATAATCTTCACAAAAAGGTTCAGTTAAAATAGAATATTTTTAAAAAATAAATAAAAGTAATGAAATACTAGGATTTGTAGAATATTGCTTGAAAATAAATGAAAAAAAAAGCTGAAAATGGGAAATTAGCTAGTTCTGTTTCCCAAATGTCCTCTTGCATGTCTCTAGACAACAAAATATATACCTCCAGTCACGCAGTAGTTGGTCTCCTTCTTCGATGTCACCAAATTTTCGATTAATTGCATCCTCCTCTTACCTGCAGCATTTAAACACTTTGCAACTCTGGGCTAGGAGGAACAGAACTGTTTGATTTTCAAAGTACAGCTTGGAGTGTCTTGCTTGGTTCAGCAGTGAGGGGATCCGTACTCAGTAGACATGCAAAGGGGAAGCAAGTCTCTGAATATTCTAAAAAATGGCTGGACCTTTTTGGAAATAAAATTTTCAATCTTAGATGGTCTCACAAGTGCCCTAGCATGTCATATCTGTTATTGTAGAAATATTGTGAGGTTTTTGGAATGGAAGCTCCAGGTGAGCATGCAGAGGGCAGGGATGGTCGGGCAGATAGTGAATGTTTATCTGATCTTTAAAACAGCTTCATAAACCACTAGACATTGTTGCTAGAGGTGAGTGTATTGAGCCAGCTTGTGTGCTGTGTCCCCTACTCTCCTTGGACCCCTTCAGTGAGCTGTTGATGTTCTCTCTGTGCAGATGCTCGGGACTCCATTGCAAAGGTGGCGTATGGCCGAGTATTTGGCTGGATTGTTTGCAAGATCAATGAGCTGCTGGCTGAGAATGTAGATCCTGAGGTGGAATTGAGGGAGATAGGTGAGTTCTGCTTCTTTGGTCCTGTTCTATCCTCAGATGTGTGGCCCTCAGCCACAAAGAAGGCAAGGCACAGTATGAGGTTTTGCAGGGGTTGCGTGCAGGGATCCATTTTGAAAGACATTATCATGTTGGAGGTACTGGTCAGCAGCATGGAGTCTGTAGGGCCTTTGCCAACTCTGAGCAGTTTTTTGGTCTGAAGCAACCACGAAACTGTAGTGCTTGGGTACTCTGGCTTTGCCGAGGAGCCGGGGGTGAAAGAGGGGCTTCTCCTAACTGGTTCTCCAAGGGGAATTATTGCAGAGGTACCATTGGTGACTTGACTGGGGTTTCCCTGTGCCACAGGAGCTGGGTGATGGAAGATTTAGTTGTGTGTTTGGGTGTGTAGGTGTCTACAGTCTCCATGATGTGCTCATCTTCCCTCTTTCAGGTATCTTGGATATTTTTGGGTTTGAAAACTTTGCAGTGAATCGTTTCGAACAACTTTGCATAAACTTGGCCAATGAGCAGCTGCAGCACTTCTTCAACCATGTAAGTCTGCTGTGAGTGATCTCACCTTGTGTGGCAGAGAAAACAGAGCTCTGATCTACCTGGCATGTTAAGGAGAGCTTGAGGAAAAACTGTTGCCTGGAAGGACAGAAATGGTGATTAGTGAAGCAGGGTAAAGAGCAGCAGCCTTCTCTGCTGCGGCAGGGGAGCCACTGGAGCAGGGAAGGAAGAATTAGAAGGGTCAAGTAGTGACAGGGACAGTTACACTCCGAGAAATGTTCCTGCTTTATGCACCAGCATCAGTGACTGAAAGGCTTAGGATGAGCATGCAGAACAGCAGTTTCATCTTGGGCCTCTCATGCCATGGGTAAGAGACCCACACCACTGTCCTCTCTTCAGGGTTGTCTAGCCAAGTCTGCTGGATTCTCCAATGGCTTTGTTCTGTGTTTCAGCATATTTTCCAGCTGGAGCAGGCTGCTTATAAGGAAGAAGAGCTGCCTTGGGAGACTATCACATTCAACAATAATGAACCTATTCTGGTGAGTGAGAGGGCTGACAGGAGATAATTTCTCCACCCAGCCAAGAGAAGAGTCTTGCTGTTTCTGTCTCTGGGAGGAGATGCATCTGGGAGAAACCTCTTCAAAGGGTGGCATAGGTGGGAGTGGATGCCCTGCACTGCTTTATATGTGCGTAATGTGTCCCTTTTCCCGCAGAATCTGCTTCTCGCCAAGCCACTTGGGCTCCTGTCTCTTCTGGACGAGCAGAGTGCATTCCCACAGGTATGCATGAGCTAGAGGGCAGAGAAAATAGTGTGAGGGAATGTAGAGATAAATATCTGGGCTGCAGAGAGAGCTCTTATGTTGGAGTGTGGCTTTAAAGAGCAGGATGAACAGAGGTGTCCCCATGTGTGACTAATGAGGTGGGACAGCCAGATCAGGGACGCTCTGATGATATTGGCATCCCTGTGGAGAGTCAAAGAGAGAGTACAGTACTAAACTGTAGCACAGCCAAGGATACTTCTAATCCTTTCTTTTGCTTCTGTGTGCCCTGAACAGATCTCTGTTGCAGCCTTATTGTTTCAATATGAAATCTGCTTTCTTGCAGGCAACTGATAAGACATTTGTGGATAAACTAAACAACACCTTCAAAGGGAATTTACACTTCCAGCCAGGCCGAGGCCGTGTTTTGGGCTTCAGTATCATTCACTATGCTGGAAAAGTACGTACTGTTTACAAGAAGAAAACTGTTGTAATGTATGTGAGAGAGGGTATTTATGTTGTTTGATAAATAAGGTCTTGATGTTAAGGAGTGTATGGTCCAACAATGATAGTAACAGAGAGATGTGTTCCCAGGGAGTTGCCTAGAAGGATTCCCTGGGATTTCTGTAGAAGGTATAGGAAGAGAGGACCCCTGAGAGAAGTGGGGCTACCTCTGGGAAGCACAGGGTATTAGAATAATCTGCTGTACTCATCATCGTTCTATTGGAGTTCTAGTCTTAAGATAGCCCCTTATAAAATAAAAGCCCTGCATCCACTGTGCAGCACCAAAGGACAGTCTAAAGGCTTTACCTTTACCTGTAGGGTTCCAGGACACAGCAGTCACTATTTGATTGCAAACACTGAAGAACATGGTGAGAGCAGACAGACACTTAACGTTTTGAAAGTGGAGGTGCTTATTTTTATTTTCAATGGTGTCTAAGCACCATGAGGCGTTGGACTATTGCATGCAACCTTACTGCCACCAGTTTTGAAAACACTGGCCCAATTATGTTGAATTGATTAAAGATAATTTTTGGAGCAGGAGGAGACATGACAATTCAAGTAATTTTAATATGCAATTTAGTAATCTAATCCCACCATTGTTGACTAAGTTATTACTGGTGGCGTTCTTTATTCCAAAAATTAAGACCTAACATAGCAAGGAGAGTGGCAAGCTGGAGATGAGAAAGGAAGGGAGCAAGAGAAACAACAGGATGTATGACAACAGATTGGAAAAGAAAAACAAGAAAAGGTGGATATCTCAGTGTTATGATGCACTTCTGTGGTTCTGATGCCTCAGTGCCATCTGCAGGGTTTTGTTACTTAGGATTTGCGTCTGAATGGGGTGCATATGCATTTATGAAATCCATGTGGCAGAGAGTATACAAAATTAATGTGCAAGCCAGTGCACATTCAGTATTAACAGTTGCTCCTGGCAAGCTGTGGAGGTGGCTTTCACAGCAAGCCTGTGGGCACTGCTGGCCCTAGTGACTTGCTGCCCTTTCGTCCAGGTACAATATGCTGCTGAGGGCTTTCTAGAGAAGAACAGAGACACCTTGCCAGCCAACGTCCATGGGCTCTTCATCAACAGCATCACCCCCTTGCTCAGTGTCCTTTTCACAGGCAAGTCCCTCCACTATGACAAAGCATCCCACATGAATCAAGACCCACCTTGGCAAGAGCTACGTGTGGGGATGAGGCTCATGTGCTGTGGATGTTTCACAGCTGGCAGCTCCAGAAAGACTCTGGGAAAGCTGCAGCCTGGACTGGGGCTGGTGGCATATACTGGGCTGTCTGAGCTGTTTGTTCCCTCCAGAAAGCAAGGCTGGTTGTATCCTCTTCTAGAGAATTATGGACTGCTCAGATGTCTTTTGCTCAGGTCAGATAGCCCATCTCCAGGGCCAGTGCAGGACTGTCTCCACTGGCCCTTTTCATATGCTCTGTTCTTGTCTAGAAAAGAAGCTGGACAAGGTCATAGTTTCTGGCTCTTCACGCTGAAAACAGAGTACTGTAAAGCCACAAGCAATGAGTGTAGAGATTAGTGTTTTCAAACTCATTTCGTATTTCAGGGACAACTTGTTAAAAAACTTTGAGGTCATGCATTTTTTTTTCCCTACCAGTACACTCCCTGTTTCCAGTTACTGATGAAGCCTCAGAGTCTCCAAGGCTTCTATGAAAGCAAACATTTAAAGAAAAGTCAGGTGGATGATTCCTTGGAATTCATCTGTCTGAAGACAGTGCTTCTGGTGCAGAATTATATTTTTTTGTCCTGTACAGTCCATGCCACTTTCTGGGACTTAAAAGTTACTGATGAATTTAATTTATATTCTCCACTCTGTTTTCCAGCTCTTCTGCTCAGGAGTATCTTTCTTTTTTAGCACTTACACACTGTTACTGAAGATACTTAGTCTAGTCCCAACTCCACGAACAGCAGAGATAATATGTTATCAGATTTGTTGTCCAGCCCTGGGCAGCTGGCTCTAGGTGGCTCCACTGAGCAAAGGGTTTGGTCCAGATGACATCCAGAGGTCCCTTCCAACCTCAGTCAATCTGTGGTTCTATGATTCACATGGAACCGTTGCATCAAGGTTGTGCAAGACTGTCATTACATCCTTCAGTAAATTCAGCTTCCCTGAATTTCTCATCTTGTCAGTGAATGAGTTTTAAGCTTTCTGACTTTATATAATCTCTAGTGTTGACTGCTGTTGGTGAGCTTCCCATTTGCTATCTGTACTTTTTTTCTGTGTTGTTAGATGCCCGTTGATGACTTTTCTTTTGAAGGCCATTTGGGGTTGTTCAATAACCTGATTGCCTTGTCTTCTCAGTGGCAGAAAATAATATTGCCTGCCTTGTATGCTTCATATATTTGCGTTTTCTTCCCCTTTCTTTAGCTCTTTCCTTCTATTTCCACATGATGAAACCTAATGCCTATCTGTGATTCAGTATTTGTAGGAGACCTGTGTGTGTAGTGAGGCTTGAATGTTTAGACGTGCCTGATTGCAAGCAAAGGTACCAAATTAACTCTTGTCTTTGTTCTTCCAGCCACTGTCTCCAGGACAGGGACACTGATGCCTCATGTGAAAGCCAAGGTATCGCATTTCAGGTCCACATGGCAATTGATAAATGATGGCATAGTTACCTTATATTTATTGTTTGAGAAACTGGCTGAAAATGAGAGCAGACAGGAATTGGTTGAAAATAAGAGCAGACACCAATCTGCATGCAACAATTTCTTCTTTGTTTTTTTGCCATGTTTTCTGCTTGCCTCTGCTCATATGTTTAACTTGTCTTCCCTCCCCTGAAATCCATTGTCTCTCCTTTTTGCCATCTACCTTCCAGCAGAGCTCTTTGGATAGCAATCGAACACTTCTTCTGGGGATGATCTTTTGCTTGTGTTTCGTTTCAGATCATACCAGGAGCAGACAACAAGTTCAACAGCACAAGAAAGCAGTCTGCTGGAGCTCAGTTCCGGGTAAAGTATTGCAGCTCCGCAGTGCCTCTTGAGATGAGTGCAGTGATATTTCAGTGAGAGCTTCCAAGCTGCTAAACGTAGTTAAAGCATCCAGCATGTCAACAGGGGATTTTGTGGGTGTTAAGCGCAGCTGATCATGGTGAGAGTGACCCAATTGTCATCAGAGCCTTGGAAGTTGCTGTGGGGTGTGAAAACAGTTCTTGCTGTGGGATATTGCATGCTGGGCTCTGGCAGTGCTTTGTCTTGCTGGACTGTTGATCTTTCTCTGCCCTCACCAGCATTCCTTGATGGTGCTCATGGAGAGGATGTATTCTGCCAACCCGCACTTTGTGCGCTGTATAAAGCCCAACAGCCAGAAGGAGCCAGGCATGGTGGACGACCAAGTGGTACTGCTGCAGGTGAGGGAAAGCAGTGTCCTTCATGGGTACTTCTACCACATCTCGGTGGGGAAGGCAGACCACACTGAAAGGAGATAGCCAGAAACTGACTGGTCTGAGTCTCCCCTTGCAAGAGAAAAAATAGACACATGTTTTATGCGTGTAAAGGTTCTGGGTACCTGGTTGTTTTTGTGACACAGACTGCTAGGTCCAGGTTTTGCAATCTTAGTTCTCTCCCATTTCTTTTTTGTGAATGCAATGAGATCTGCTTGTCAGGCACTAGAATTCATCTTTTCGTCTCCTGGATGGGGACTGGTACAGACAGTACTCCAGAAAAAATGCTGCTTCCCGGAGGAGACTGTTCTCACCCATCAGCCAGGGGAACTCTGAATTGGAGCCAAGATGGGATCACTGTGATAGGATCTGAAATGTGCCGATATGACTGTCTTTGGATATTGTGTCAGGTCTGAGGTCCAGACGCTTTAAAGAATACTGAAAATGATTAGAAGAGCTCAGAAAGCTCTGTGGCCTGTTTTATGTATAAAATAAAGGATAGGATTAAGAGGGAAGTTCATCTGTGCCTCAGAGTACTTCTTTGCCCAGATTTGGAAGTAAAAGGCTATCCTCGAAGGGACAGAGGCAAAGCAGTACTCATGGCTGGAAGATGAAGTTATTTCTGTCATTGTTTTTTATGGTTTCCAGCTTCTAACTGAGCATGGTTAATCATCAGAGTGATAAATTCAGTCTTTAATCAAGGAAACATTCAGAAATAAACTTTTTCATTTTGAACTAGGGAAGTTTAGGGCTGAATGAAGGAATTTCTGGCTGCAGAAGAATGAACTGATGTCCTAATGGCCTGTTTCTGTTTGTTTCTCTGATGCTCTTTGTGGTGCTGCTTCAGCTCCGGTACAATGGACTGCTGGAGACAATCCGTATCCGAAGAGATGGTTTCTCCTGGAGACCCTCGTTTGAGGAGTTTGCTGAAAGGTTTGTTAAAACCTCTGAATGTTCTTTGTTAGATATTGTTAGGGAAGTGACCCTGGTGACCAGATATGGGGAGAGAGTGAAACAGCCTCTTTAAAGTCCATGTGCCTGAGATCATGGGGTTGTTTGCTGTGGGAGGCCATGTGGGAAAAACAGTGATTTATTGTTGTTTGCTGTGAGGGTGGCATGGATCACCTCAGGACATCAAGGATGGGGCTCTTATCTTACTGAATTGGTTTGTTTTTCCACAGATATGGAATTATTCTACTTAAACCAGACATTTCCCTTACAAAAGAAAGGTAGGAACCCTTTCTTTGTTATGTGAATTCCAGTTTGTTCACCAGAGACTTTTGCTCTCAGAGTAGCATAGTGAACTGAGTAAAAGGAACAAAGTGAGGAGGGGTTTTTGTGGTGATGGGGAACAAAAATCCCTAGGCAAGGACAGTTAGTGTTTAAAAAGCATTTAGTACAATGATGGATTAAATCTTTCTTGAGTCTCCATGTAGCAATTCAATTACTCTAAAGCCTTGCTATCCTGTGGAATGAAAACTGGCTAATGTACTCTATTTGGGGAGTCACAATAATGGTCAGGGGTGTCCCTGAATTCATATGGCAGAGGGTCAGCCCAGTTACCAGGTACTTCTCTGGTCTTTTTCACGGTGGCCTCAAGGGAGAAGAAGAAGATAAAGACAGTGCTAAGCAAGCAGCCGGGACTGAATGTCTCCCAGACTGAAGAGGGTGTTTCTGGTCCAAGAATTTTTTATGTGTACGGACATAATAAACCCCCAGCGCTTTCAGAACCTTTCTGTTCCCTACACACGTAAATGTCCCTCCAGCTCTGCAGTCTTACCTGGGCAGCTTCTTGCTTCCTGCATCTGGGGCTGAAAGCCCCCACCACATCTTTTCCACTTTCCCAATCCCTCCTTCCTGCCATGATCAATTGTGACTGATAGCGAGAATGAAGCATGTAGGGCAGCCAGCTGGTTTTTTTTTTCTTTTTCTCTTTTTTTTGGTCTTTTAAGAAAAGGATTTGAATGTTTTCCTGTAAAAGTTTTCTCCTGTCAGTAGTTCCTCCAGCCTTCACAGACCTTCCTTGAAGTTATTGATGATACTGAATCAATAAGGATTGCAAACTCAGTTGAGACCCAAGTCAAGAGAGAATCTCGTGGATAAGAGAAAGACAATAGTAGACAGGCAACACTGTGTGTTTCAGACATAAAAATCATAGGATGCTTTTGAGAAAAGAATCATCTTGGATCTAGATTCTAACACAGCGGAAATTGGCTGAGATAGAAGGGAAAAACTCTTCTGCTTTGCTATGTGAGACATCAGCGAAAAGTGCCACTACGGTTTCACAGGTTGGATTTGCAGGCAGAGGGAAGAAGCTGTCTGTGTGTTGCAGCTAGGGTATTGCTTTCAGTTCCAAGTGTTGGGGAACCTTTCTGAGTGACCACATTTTATCACAGAAGTCTGCAAAATGAAACTGGAATTGGAAAACAGGCTTTCTCCTAGAAGTCTTGCTGTGCTGACCTTGCAACTTGTGTGCTCCAAAGAGCTTGGAAACGAAATGAGGAAAAACAGTTCTGAGAATAAAACAGGCTTCTGCAGAATTGCCTTCTAGGGAGTTGAAATAAATCTGCCTCTGGGAACTCTCTTGCTGATATTTCTGAATGTGATCCTCGCTGTACCTCAAGGCGCACTACAGATTGACAGCCAGTTACTGAATGTGATCGAGTGACAGGGGACACAGAATGTAATGTGGAATCGTTGAGGCACTTTCTCCCTCTTTATGCACCTAAAACCATTGGCTGCACGGTGTTCACTTTGCATGGAAAAATATTTATTTCGCTTTTTCCCCTCTCTTTCAGCTGCTTGGAGATACTGCAAAGTACAGAGCTGACAGGCTGGATGTGTGGGTAGGTGTGGATCGCTGTTGCTGGGAATGGGGGACCTGAACTGCAGAGGCTTTATACATGTAGGCTGTTCTCCAGTTCCCTTCAGGGAGAAATTTAGGGTCGTAGGAAAGGCCTGTCCAAAGGATGATGGAGGCAGGTTTAGACAACAGTGTTTCTCACTGCTTCTTTCTCTCCCCAACTTCACAGAAAGTCACGACTTTTCTTTAAGTATTGGCACCAAGAACAGCTGGCAAAGTATGTGGAGCGACTGGAAAGAGCAGCAGTTTTCATACAGAAAGGTGAGCACTGGGGCAGGAGAGTCCCTCAACTCTGGTCTCAGACCAAGGCAAGGAAAAGCTTTCCTCCGCTCCCTGCTCCACCATTGCAACTTTTCAGCTGACAAAAAAGTCAGGCCAGGCGCCAACTCTGCATCAAGGCCTTGTGGAGTCAGAGTGCTTATTGCAGATGCCCACCTCCTCGGTCCTCATCCTCGGTCAGGGAGAGCCATGAGACAGTGTGAGCCTTGGAAAGGGAGGGATGTGTGCCTGAGCACTGAGCTGAGCAGGTTGAGCGCGTGATTTGGCTGCGTTCTGAGATCTGGCTAACCTTCTTCTGGAGCAAGGGCTTGTTTGTGAGCGATGCTGCACTGTGGAGAAGGAAAAGAAGATAAGTGAAGCAGGTCTTATTTATACTTTCACAGACAGGCAGAAGGGGATAAGGTTTCATTTAGCTTTGGGGTTTTTTCCCTTTCCTTTCTAGCTAGTATCTGCTCTGGCAGCCTGTTTATCCAGAGCAGGCACTCTGGGCAGTTCGGTACCTCCCTCTTCACAGGCTCCACAAGGACTGTGCAACCTGCCTGGTCCCTCTCTGCTGTGCTTCCTATGGGTTCTTGCACTGCTGAAGCGTCTGAGCAGCTTGCAGCTATGCTCTGTACAGTGTGCCATACACCAGACTGTCACACGCTGTTCATTGTTCTTATCTGTGGGGAAGATGTGTGGGTAGTGGCAAATGAGAGGGTGCAACCTGCAGTTCATGTGCTTTAGTACCCAAAAGAGTAGGCAGGCTAATACAATGTCTGTAGTGCCCCTGATGAACCCTGTGATGGCTGCTTATGGGAAAGGCTTTCTTATGGACTCATACTGAGGATATCTCATCTTCATGGCATCTGAAGGGTACCAGGGAGATAGAGAGTTAACAGAGGCCCTTCAGTGCCTTGGCATTAGAGATGGGAGCTTAAATCTGTAATTTGATTTTTTAAAATCCGTGATCTGGCAGCTTAGAGAGAAGATGACAGTTCTCATGTGGTTTTGACTGCTGGCTCACAGAGTTTGCATTGCTCTTTATTAAAGTGATTCAGGTGTTGAGAGCTTTGCACTAAGTGAAGGAATAACCACCCAGTGTGCTTCCCCCAGTTTCCCAAGGGAGTTACAAAGGCAAGAACACCTTTTTTTTTTTTTTTTTTTCCCTAACCACTGCTTTTCTTTGCACAGTTTTCAGGGCATTCAGGTGCAGGAAGAGTTACCTAAAACTGGTGGCTGAGCTGAGAGCGCAGGCACAGCGGCTACAAGAGGAGGCAGAGAAAGAAAGAAGCCGGCAGCTGGCGATGGAAGCAGAGGCTCAGAGTGAGTTGCTCCCACTGCCCCTGTGCATGGCCACTCATGCAATGGTCACCTTGAAGTGCTGTAAGGTCCAGTTGATGCAAGGCGTTGTCTGCCTTGCTGTGCTGGGAGGGGTGCCAAGATGTGTCCTACCCAGCTGCTCCGTGCAGCAGAGCCAGTCCCTATCCTGGGCACATGGAGGATGGATCTCATGGATCTGCGATGCTAGATTTCATCTACTTCTTTCCTCTGGTTGCAGAAAGAATCTCTCTTCCAGTCCCCATGCCACGAATGCGGCGCCCTCAGCCTTGTCCCCATCCTCGTGATAAGCCACCACAGCCACCAGTGCCACGGCCACGCAGCAAACTAACAGAGGTAGTGATACGGGTTCTGCTCGGGGACCCTTGGCCAGCTGTGCTGGTTCCATGCTCCTTCCACCTTCTGCTTGCACGTGTTCTCCTGCCTGTGGTCACAGGAGAACATTGTAATTCTTGTTTTGAGGACTGAGAGCATCCTTTCCTACTATGATTTGTTTAAAAGTGTGGGACAGGACCTTTGAGGAACTGAAATGAGCATTTGATAGTTTGCCACTGATCTTGTCTTAAGGGACTCATGAATGGGGTCACTACCAAAGGGATCCCTTCAAAGGTCCCCTGCCTTTGATCTTGCTTTCATGCCCACTTTCCCCCTCTCCCCACTTTCAGTCCACTCCTTTTGATAACTTCTTGGACCGTTCTGTGCCTTGCCCTGTTCTGGGGACAGAGGAACTGACTGGAGAAGAGGCAAAAATGAGGAAACTCAAGAGGGGAGCAACTCTCCGCTGGTTCAAAGAGACGCAGGCACAGAAGGTCATGCAGGATGATGGGGCCTTTCCAAGCTGGCTGCATGGGATGATCAGCCGGAGGTGAGTAGGCTGGACACAGTGGCCACAGCTTGGGCTGTAGCAGGCAGGCAGAAGCTGCTGTGTCTTTTGGAGGACTGCATAGGTTGGATTTGCCAGGATTTGCCTTCTCAAGAAGTGGGAGTGACATTCATAGCCTTTCACTTTTAGGTTGTGAGCTTCAAACCCTTAGAGGGAAGCTTGGAGCTCCTTGTCACAGTGCACAAACGCTGAAACTTTACACGGGTCCAGGGAAAGACTGTGGAAACGGACAGGAAAGAAGTCTGCGGTGGGTTCCTAAATACCCATCCTGTGCAGCAAAGGGTGGCTTGGAAAATACTTGAAGAGGAAATACACACATCCATTTACCCTGTTGTGGGCCGTTTGCAGAGGCATGATGTGGAATGAAGGTGGACTTTTGGTCTGACTCGTGATGACTGTTCTTGTCTCTCAGCTTAGGTCACGAGAAACTCAGTTTTCAGCAGGAAAATATTGAATTCAGTGTACATTTATTTAAAAAGAACATTAAGAGGGGCTTTAGTGAGTACTCAATAGCAAGATTCCCCAAAAGTCCCCCGACAGAGGAAAAGGAAAGTTTTTTGTTGATACATTTGCCCATCTAAGGAGGGTGCAGCATAGGTGGAATTTACATCCCCTTAGGCTGGGAGAGACATCCACAAAGTCCTGCTTTCTTATGGATTTTTTGAGAGACTGTGGACTCTCAAGCTTTTTTAGGAAAACCTTTATTAAGATGCTTGAAATTTCACTACTGTGTATACCTCGCACTTCACTCGCTTGGCTGAGCCAAGCACTGCTTTCCAAGCGGTATGATGATTAGAGAAATGCTGAACATGCCAGTGGTCAGAGAGGAGCAAGGCAGTGGGGTTGGCAGGTAGATGTCAGAATTTCTGGCTATAATCTCCACTGTGTGCAAATTAATCTGGTGCTGTGTGCTTGCTAACTGCCAGTGTCACGTCTTTGGTGGGACTGGTGTGTGGGCATTGCTGGCAAGCGTGCCCCTTGTTTGAACAGCTTTATTGTCTTGTTTCAGTTTGTAACTTTTCTCTGTTAAAGCTGCAAGTCTCCTTCAGCCTTACTAAATCACAAGTTCCTGGATTTTGTCAGTTTATCAGTGTGAACATTACTCAGAGACATACAGCACTTTAGCTTAGTAAAGGACACTACAGTAGCTGATGACTCACTCGTAGCTGCATTTTTTTTTCTTTTTTTTAAGATAATTATCAAGGCCTGCACCTGCATTAGTGCTTTTGTCCACAGATCTAAGAATACAGGAGGGGAACCAGTACCTGGAAGAAAAAAGTGGCTGAATGTAGGCTCACCATGAGCACTTCACAATGAAGGACAGCACATCCTTCCCAAAGACACTGAAGATTAGATATGTTTTAAGTGGTGCTTCCTGTTGCTGGATTTAAGTCTCCATGCAGCAATGCAAGCTCAGCCTTATGTAACAGAGCAGCCAGAGCAATCCCAAATTGTGCTGGTGATTTGCAGTCGCCTTTAGCCTGGAGCAAAGTACATGACAAGCACAAAGCAATGCTTTGTTGAAAGAAGGGAAAGACCTCCTTGCTGCAGGAAGTTTAGAGAGCCAGACTGGTGTAATCCAAGTTGGTGTTTTTCCAAGGCACTGGGCTTGCCTTGTGCTGAGCACCACCACCCCACAGCATCCTGGCTTCTTCCGTCAGCCCTGGAGTGTAGGAAATGTTGACCTGCTGGAAAGCAGCATTGCAGAACAGGACCTGGGAGTCCTGGTGGACAACAGGTTGGCCATGAGCCAGCAATGTGCCGTTGTGGCCAAGAAGGCCAATGGTATCCTGGGGTGCATTAGGAGGAGTGTGTCAAGAGAGGTTATCCTCCCCCTCTGCCCTGGTGAAGCTCCATGTGGAGTTCTGCATCTGGTTCTGGGCTCCCCAGTTTAAGGACAAGGAAATACTGGAGGGAGTCCAGCAGTGGGCTACAAAGATGCTGAGGGGTCTGGAGCACCTTTCTTATAAGGAAAGGCTGAGGGAGCTGGGTCTATTCAGCCTAGAGAAGGCTGAGAGGGGATCTCATCAATGCTTATAAATATCTCAAGGGTGGGTGTCAAGAGGATGGGACCAGACTCCTTTCAGTGGTGCCCAGTGATAGGACAAGGGGCACCAGGCACAGGCTGAAGCACAGGAGGTTCCATCAGAATATGAGGAGAAACTTCTTTACTTTGAGGGTAACGGAGCCCTGGAACAGGCTGCCCAGAGAGGTTGTGGAGTCTCCTTCTCTGGAGACATTCAAACCCACCTGGACACCTTCCTGTGTGATCTGCTCTGGTGAACCTGCTTTAGCAGGTGGGTTGGACTGGATGATCTCCAGAGGTCCCTCCAGGTCCAACCATTCTGTGATTCTGTGAAATGCACATGTGCACAACCTCATCCTCTCAGCAATGCTTTGTAATGTGCTCTGTGCTGGAAGGCAGCTGTTGTTATTGCACTAGTCAGATCGCTGGAGCAGATTTGGAGCAGCCCTTCCTGGAGAGGCTTTGGCTGAGACTATTGTGCCTCTTCTGCCTGCTAGTGCCTCCCTGCACCACCAAGCCTGAGTCAGGAAAGCTGCAGGTAGGAAGACATGGGGCAGATGCTGGTCTCCCTGTGGACTGTGGGCAATAACATGGTAGCAGATGGGATAGCATGGGAATCCCTGCACAGAGACAACTGCTCACTGTCCACTGAAAAACTCTTTCCTGCTTCCAGGGAAGCTGAAAACTTGCTGATTGACAAGCCTTTGGGTTGCTTCCTTGTTCGGATCAGCCAAAGTCAACCGGGCTACACCCTGACATACAAGTACGTAATGAGCCTTGCAGAGAAGGCTGAGGGGAGATCTTATCACTCTCTACAACTACCTGACAGGAGGTTGTATCAAAGTGGGTGTTGGTTTCTTTTTCCAAGTAACATATGATAGGACAAGAGAAATGGCCTCAAGTTGTACCAGGGAAGATTTAGGTTGGATATTAGGAGAAATTTCTTCACAGAAAGGGTTATCAGGCGTTGAACAGGCTGCCCAGGGAAGTGATAGAGTCACCATCCCTGGAGGGGTTTAAAAGATGTGTAGATGAGGTTCTTAGGGACATGGTTTAGTGGTGGGCTTGACAGTGCTAGGTTAATGGTTGGACTTGTTGATCTTGAAAGTCTTTTCCAACCAAAATTGTTCTATGAAAATGAGCTGTTCATGACTGGAGGAATTAACGTCTTCCACAGAGTACTCCAGTGAGGATGATGGTCAGCCTCTCCTGTTGTGGGTGCCTCCAGCAGTTCAGAGTAGCAGACAGGAGACTGTGGAACTCTTGCCAAAAACTGAATCAGTGTTGAGGTGGGGGTGGTGCTACAGCTCCAAAGGTGCCCGTCGTGCTTAGACTGTGCTATACGGCTAAGTGGGCAAATCAGGTTGGAATAACCATTGACTGAACTGGGGTTCTTCTGTCACTGACTTTGGGGAAAATGCTGCTCCTTCAGCACCTGCTGGCACAGCATGTGACACTCCAGCATAGACCATCTCCTGCATCTTTGTGATGCTCCTTACTGTGGCTCCTGATCACATCTGGTCTCCCAAGACAAGAAGTGCAGAAAGCGATGACTGGGTCCTGGAGAGACGCTGCGGCCCATGCTATGACTATTTCTGTCTGTCCATCTCTCCAGGGGCGAAGGCCGCTGCAGACATTACATGATCCAGATGCAGCCCAATGCACGCTATGTCATCCTGGGGGAAGACCGGGCTCACGCCTCACTCACCGAGCTGGTTCGGTACCACCAATCTGTGGGCATCCAGCCCTTCATGGAGATACTGACTGTTCCCTGTGGGCAGGTGAATGTCGAGGATCTGCAGCCAGAAAAGAGGATGAGACATGGACTGTGCCCTGAGCAGACAGAGCCACTGCGGCAGCATCTCTTTTTTGTGTTCCCGTTGGGGGTGTTCCATTCTGGCCAAACAGCTCAGTCTCTTCTGGATGCACCAGGAAAGGCTACTAGCTGGGCACTGGGGAGTCCTGGGGTGGGGGAGAGGCCCTGACAGGTGGATGACATCCCCTTGACCCCCCCAAGAATGTCAGCAGTGGGCACAGCTGGGTGTTCCTTTTCTTTGTACTGTTTAGCACGTGTGGAAGGTCTGCAAGCCCCTGCTGAATCTGCTCTTCCCTCCCTCAGAAAAGTAGTGAGAGTTTGGATTACGAAGATATGGAGTGCCTCACATCAGGCCTGCCAGCAGCCAAGGATGAGACCCGTCCAGAGAAGCAGCCCTGCCCCTCCAGACCTTCCACCAGCAGACCTGCTCTGCAGTCAGGAGCAGCCGCTGTTCTCAAACACGTGTGGTTCAGGAGGACCAGGAATAGCCAAAACCAGCAGAACCTGGACAAGAATAGGACAACACCAAGCTCAGGCAAGGAGAGAGGCAGCCAACGAGCCTGCCCTCGCCTCTCCTCCTCCATACGCCTGGCGATGCGGGAATTACAGCAGGTGAGCTGGGGCCTATCCTCTGCCAAGCCTTGTCACGCACAGCCGCTCTTGCACACGAGGAGCTGCCCTGCCCTTTTCCCACATGTAGCACTCCGTTTTATAGCTCCTGGGTCACACGTTTTATGTCGTGGTCTTAGGATCAAGACTGTGTTCACTGGAAGTGGTGGGCTGGGGGAGACCCTGGAAGAGGATCGCTGAGATGCCCAAAGAATAGTCCACAGCAGAAGGGACTGTGGTGTGGACAATGTCCCAGTCCCTGCTTCCCTAATGCTATCTCTCTGCTTCTCACTGCAGTTCTCCTCCACTCCCTCAAACGCTTCTCTACGGATCTGCTGTCAAGCTCTCAGCAGTGAGGATGAAGAGCCCAAGTGACACAGTAAGAGGAGACAGAACATAGGAGGGCAGACAGCAATTGCAGCTGCCTCAGGAAATGGAGGAGCAAAGGGGCTCTTCCCTTCCTGCTCCACCTGGAGCATCTCTTGGCCACCAACTGCCTAGAAATAGAGAAAGAAAAACAGAGGGCAGTGGCCAGCTTCCATTCCAGGGCTGCAAGAAGACCAGGAAAAATGAGAAAAATCAGCATAAGGCTGGGTTCCCAGCACCTGTGGTGCACAGTGTGCTTGCAGTACAATAACAAGGCTGCTGGAGGGAGCTCACAGTTTGTTAGAGGCCTGGGGCTGGAAGGACAAGTACTATCAGAAAGCATATCTGCACACTACAATAACCAGCAGCAGTGGCTTAATGTTGTGGAGAGAGGCACGTATCAGAAATGAGTGCTGGGCAGAGAGCCCGGAGGAAAGCGGGGGGTAGCAGAGGCAATGAGCCAAAGGCAAGGCTGAGAACATAGGAAAAGGCAGCAGTCTGTGAGGACTTTAAACAAGGTCTCAGCAGCTGGAAGCATGGCTGGTTACTGAGACTGTAATATACTGGGTGGGTTATAGGAGTATATGGAGTGGGCCAGGAGGGGCCTTCTGACATGGCTGGCTATGCACCTCGCAGTAATTGTCTGAAGTGTCTAGAGGATTCACAGCTCCCCGGTGCAGCCAGCGGGTAAATCCCTGTTCAGTTACTGAAGGCAGGAGGAAGCAGTAGTGGTGCTGTTGTACACCTCTGGAAAAACCTGGATTGTGTCAGCTGGGAGTGGAGAAGGATCAGAAGACCATGCTGTTGGCTGCAGACCCACTGCAGGGCTTGTGGCCTTGCACTGGGGTTGCCAGGTTCCCTGCATGGTTTCACTCCCAGGAATTCATGTTGGAGCAAAGCTTTTTACCTGAGGACTGTCTTGCCTTCCCCTTAATGGCTGAGAAAATCCTCTCCCTGAAGTGTTTGATTCAACTGCTCCATTCGTGTGCATGGGTATTGATGGACCCAGGGGATGCTCCTTGTGTCTGAGATTAGGCAGAAGAAAGACAAAACATGTGGGATCTGCACAGATAACTGCAAGCATGTTGTACTGGGATTGCTGAATGGAGCCCTCCTTTTATATCCTCCACTGACTTGTGTTTCTTGATTTTCTTGCAGGTCAAGATGGCTCTGCTCTCTCCTCTTCCAGGGCTGCTAGACCTTGCCTAACTGGGTGAACATATCCAGACATACAGCAGCCTTTTTTCTTTCTTTCTTTTTTTGTTTTTGTTTGTTTGTTTGTTTGTTTTGGGGATATTTGTTTTTGCTGCACCCAGCTGGCTCTGTGCCTTTAGACAGGACTGCTATAGAAATGAACTTTTATCCTGGTCTCAGTGGCCAAGACTGCAGTACATGGACTAGTCTCATCCTGACGGAGGGGAGAGGATGGGAACAGTCCCACTCTGCACAGACCCGCAGTGCCTGACAGTCTGCGTGTCAATACTTCAAAATGCCTGGAGACCCCTCCCCTTGCGCGGTTAATAGTCACAAACTGGATATCTTTCAGCAACGTGTTCTCTCTCAGACACCTGTACTGATTTCCTACCTGTTTCTCTTCAAGTCCTCTGTCTGTTTTGGTCCTGTGTGTCCTTTGCTCTGGATGCCAAGAGAAACTGGGCTTGGGCTTGGGAATTAAGGAATGAAACTGTCATGTCCTTTTTGTTTAGTGCAGAAGCACTTGAACAGGAACTGATACAGGGGGCAAAAGGATCTTTCCGCAGAGGGAATTCCCTGTGCTTGCGTCAGTGTGCTGGCACACTGCTCCCCACTCCTTCCTTAGCCAGAATTCAAGTCAGGGAATTATTGGCAAAACCCTCTTGTTCATCCTGGTTGGAATCACTACAAGTCTGGGCTGGACAACATCCTATGTTACACTGAGGGTAGAGGGCTTGCGACATATAGGACCGTGCTCCTTGTTAGGTATTTTCTACCTTTTAAAATAAATCTATTTTCTTGCTATACGGAGAAGCTCAGCGTTTTGTTTCTGTTGCCTGCAGTCAGTCTGTCCACGGGCTGCAGATGGAGGAGAACGTCTAACACTTCTGTGAGCAGAGACAGGATAGTGTGGAGTGTCTCGGTGGAGAAGCTGAACGCTCGTAGGCCGGTAATCCTGGTGCACAACGCCACCTCTCACAGTGTTCTCCTGCCACGCCAACCTCATCTCCCCATGTACGCCGTGGGCGAGACCTCCCCTCTGCAGCCTGTGCCAGCTCCCTCGGGGCAGCGCTCCGCAGCAGACCCCTCTGCACCGGAGCACAGACACGCTGCCCGCCCCTCTTCACCCCTCCCTGGGAGGCACGAGTGCAGCCGACTCCTGGTTTGCACAGGCTTGTGCTGTGGCCGGGGCAGCTGACTGATGTGATATGGGGTGCTTGTGGCAGCGTCTTAGCGCTGCTTTAACCGTGGGGCTGTTTCTGTTCCCTCCTCCTGCTCCCAGCAGCAGTGCCGAGTTGCGCTGGGTCACAAGGCAGCACTGCTGGGGACCAAACAGGGAAGTGCTGGTTGTTCCAGCCTGACGTCCTGGATCTCCTCAGCATTGCCTTGCAAGCATTAACACACCTTTTCCTCCTGCTAGGTTTTGGCAGCTGCTTTGAGGCTGTTCAGGACAGAACCAGTCCAGGCAGTCGAAGGCTGCTGTTTGCAGAGTCTTCCTGGCTGAGCCCAGCAGTGTTTTGCTGGGCAGCCTTGGTGTCTGTGCTAACGTTCTCCTTGGCTTTCTCCAGCACTGGGCAGCTGGAAATCCTGCCTTCTGGGTGACACGTAGAGCTGCTCCGTGGCCAAAATATTTCTAAGAACTTGCTAATGCACAGAACTGAGACACTCGGGAGAAATGCATTTCAGTAACGGAGCCGCTCTGTAACTCCTTCCTAGTTCCTGTTTTATGGAGCACAGTGTAAGCCCACGGCTAAGATCCAGCTGCAAAACACTGTTAAATCCTGTAGCCTGGCAGGGATAACACTGAGCCAAGGAGGTTGGTAAAGAGCTTTTCGCCAGCAGCTGCCTCCAGTACCTCCTGGGTGCTGCTGCTTGCAAGTCATGCTACAGGGGAACGACATCGGGACACTTCTCGGGTGGCTGTGCATGGCACGTCTCCTGGCAAGCTTCCCAAGACCAGAGCAGACTGATCTCAGATTTATTTTGCCCCTGATCTGATGGGTGGGAAGTAGAATCACAATGTGGGCAGCCAGGAGCCTGGCACAGACCTGGGCAGCACGCTAGGCTGAGAGGTCAGGTTTCTTCCATGTCTGCTACTTCTGCTTTATCTATCTGTGACATGGCAAGAAGAATGCAAGGGAAGAGAAGGGTGAGAAGCTGCTAGGCTGAGTAGGTTATACAGCACTTGGAGGCACTGGCAGGATTTCTGCAAAGCTCCGCAGGAACATTAGCAAACACTCAATGCTCTGCCTATATGCAAGGGCTTGCCAAGCTTCTGGAGAGCAGTCTGGCTAATGCTGGGCCATCATGGGGAGAAATGTGTGCCAGCAGTGGGGAGAAGCTGGAAGGAGAGCTAGGAATACAATAGGCTGCTAAAATCCAAAGTCCAGATGTGACATCTCTAGTGTGGTCTTTGTGTGCTTCCAGCTCATGGCCAAAGTCAGGCACTGGAGCTTCAGCTCGGTGTGAGAGCAAGAGTTACACTACAGATTTCTTTCATATTCTCCCTGAAGATGATCCTGCCCATAGAAAATGGGCAGCTGCGCAAGCAGCCCTATTTCGTTTCCTACAGCAGCAGTTTCCCCTGTGGCACTTGGAAAGTAATACCTTAGACAAAGCAAAGGGCAAACTGTGTAAGATGAAGTATGAAGGCTGCTCATGTTATATCATGCTATAGTTCAGCTGGCATGTGATGAACTGAATGGGATGTACTTGCATAAAACGCAAATAATCAGGCTGTATCAGGTTGTGTGAGCAGGAGCAGCACCCAGAAGAGGGCCTGGCAGACTGCAGATCCCCTGAGCACTGCTTTTCATGCCCCTTGGGACTTCAGCTGAGCTCAGAGGAGAAGGCTAGGAAGAGATGCCCAGGCACAGGAGCTGAGCAGAGCTGGCACTTAAGAAGGGCAATCAGGAGGATCTGCAATCTACAGGAGCAAAACTGTAAGTGCTAGAGGGATCTCTGGGATTGACATCCTGTGAGGAATTTCATTTCATCACCTGTGCCTTCCTAGTCAACCCCCCAACTCCATCCCTGCAACTGGTGCCTCAGTGCATCCTTTAGAGAACTTCCCTAACCATCGTCCTTGCTTTTGCAAAAGAGTTCTGTGTCCCTTTTTTACCTCCCTCCATGCTTTACATCTGAATGATCTCAGCTGCAAACTACTTTTTGACTAATCACCTCTAGGCTAAGACCTGCTTCAGATCTGACTAAGGCTCTGGCTTGCCTTTGGCCCTTAAGGTATCTGGCTGCCAATTCCCCATTAGGCTGGCCAAGTCAGAAATTTTCATTTGTTTCCCATTCTCAACACTTCTTGTTCCCTCTTTTCGCAGCTCTGCTTTTTCCTCTCCTCAGTCTGGCCATCATCTTTGGTGTACACTTGAGATTTATGAATGTCATTTCATCACCCAAGGACCAGTAGTGCTCTTAATCTCTTTTCACAAAACTGGCAGCCCTTATGTTGTTTGCTTTCTTCCCGGGCAATGCTATAGTGCATGTTGATGTTTCTTTCTCCAAATGTGTTTTAAAGACCTATTTGGCCCTCAGCCTGGACAAGGCCCTCCATGCTGCCCTTAGCCTCGCTCCAGTTTATGTCAAGTGACTGTGGAGTGTTGTAACAGCATTTCTGAGATACCACCTCTCCTATCTTCTAGTGAACTTTGTTGTCCAGACCGAATACTTGCGTGGTGTGCTGCTGCTTTACAGCAACATTTAGGGCAGGCTACTTGACCAGGACTTTGCTTTTCAACTTGCTACTCCTGCGTGAGATGTAGGGGTGAAACCTGGCCATGAAGGTAGCCAGTGGTGTATGCTTAGGGGAGACTGAAGAGCAGTGTATGTATACAGCCATGCTTTCTCTGCTATGTGTTTCAAACAATACTCAGTTCCACCTTCTTCTGACACAAGCATCCTGTACTATTCTGTCTTTGCTGGGTTGCTCTTCCACAAAAGTGTCTGATTGCTTTTGATCAATTCTAGGTATTTTGCCTCCATAACAACCCTCAGCAATTAATTCCTCAGACTTATAATGCCTAGTGAAGAAGTACTTACATTTGTTTGGTTTTTAATCTGCTATGTCATTACTTAATCAATATGGCCTTGTTTCCATGCTATGAAACATCACAAGTAATTGTTTCCACAAACACTATGCTCACTGTACATGATGTTATATACATATGTTTCTCTCCCTTGGCTGTTTTATCTGTGTTATGCATTTCATAGAATCGTAGAATGTCCTGAGTTGGAAGTGACCCACAGGGACAATGGAATCCAACTCCTGTTCCCCGTGTATGACAACCCCAAAATTCACACCATGTGTCTGAGGGCATTGTCCAATCATCAACTGACTTTCCTTTTCCCCTTTTCTGCCTCTTCTTAATTCCACTGTATCTTCTCTGAAAGGGAAGGGAGAAAACACAGAGCTGACACCCAGGCTGCTTCCCAGAGTGGGGATAACTGGTCTGAAGTGTCTCCTTGTGCAGGTAGATATTCTTATAAATTACTTTACATTAACCAGCAGTGACTTTAATTTGTCATTTTATCATCCAGGCATTCAGTGAGATCTTTCTTGAACTCTGCAGTGAGTGCTCATTTTCACTACACTGCACACCTCAGCCTCACCAGCAAACTCCGTCCCATCACTGCTCACACCCTTTCCTAGACCATTTCTGAATACAGTAAAAACCACAAGCCCTAGCACAGATCCTGGTGGGACAGCACTGGTATGTTCCTCTGTCTTAAACACTGATCATTTTCCATTCACTATTTTCTGCCTTGTTATTAACCATGGGAAAAACACGTTGTAGAGAAGAGCAATTAAGGACATTTGGGATTTCACTGAAAGTGCTTGGGGCATCTAAGTACATCCATCTAGAGACCTCCACGAAACAGGATTCCTCACTTGGTTAAGAAGTGAGATTTGACTTTCTTCTGCCACGGTGGGGTTGTTTCTTCCTCCTCAGTCCCATTTAGCTACATGCCCAGAGATGCTATTCCTAATTCCCTGTGTGGAACTCAGATTCAGAAGTCATAGGTGCCAAGATTTACTCAAAGCTCTTAAAAAAACAAAAGCCCAACCCGGGCATCTCATTTGCCTCCTGTCATTCCTCTGGTTTCACGCTGAATTAAGCAACATGTTATCTGTCCTATACCAGCTGAGAGATTTGTGTTTGGATTCCTCCAGAGCTCTTGGATAAATACCATCTATGTAATTTACTATTCGTGTTATAAATTTGTTTTGAAATGTACCCTGCTGATGCTTTCAGTTGAAGCAGGTTGCCTCATTTGTCCCTGCAAAAGGAGGTTGCAGCATGGGATTTTCCCTTTGTTCCTTGCTAGTGTGGACAACTTCTTGAGTTTTTCTGCTGTGTCCCGTGTCTTTTCTGAATGGTCTTCCACAACTCTATTATCTGTTCACTCTATAGCAAGCTTCCAGTGTGAAAATGTTTTTTTTTTTCATTTGGGGTGGTTTGGTGGGCTTGGGGTTTGTTGGTTTTGTTGTTTGTTTGTTTGTTTGTTTTTTATTTTTCAGCTTATCACTCTACCTGACTCTGTTATGTTTTTGCATTTAATTTGTTGTGGTTATTTTCCTTCAGAGAATTGCAGGAGGTTTTGAGATACAACAAAGGGTACGTTATCTTTCTGCATGTTGATTTGATTCTTCAGAATTCGGAGTTCCCTGGAAACCCACAAGAAAATCTCATCCTATTAGCCACCTTTCTACCTCTCACAGCCAGCTTTACAGGGAAAGTTGCACACCACCTAAGATTTCAGCAGTTTCACCTTGGGCTCTTTTACAACTTCACTGGAGGAGGCTGGGACATGAAGCATCAAAAGGCGCAGGAAGGTGCAAAGAAGGTGCAGGATTAAAGGCCAAAGCAGCACCATGGACCTGAGTCCAGAAGCAAGTTCTGACCAGCTTTCAGCCCCTTCTGTGGTACCTCCACACCTGAACGAGGCTCTGGGCAGTTACTGACCCCCTTCTCATCGTGTTTTGGGATGCTGCTGACTGCAGGGGCACATTCGCAGCAGGGACCGTAGAGGAACCGGAGTATTTCTGCTCTGGACAGGGCAGGCCAGGCAGGAGGGTTTTCAGCTTCTGCTTTGGTCTGTGCGCTGAGCTTACCATGTCTGGGTTCAGCTCCTAGCATCACAAATCCTGGTAGTTAACAGCTGAGAGAACCCCTGGTGCACCACAGAATTTTTTTTTTTCTTTTTTTTTTTTTCCCCCCCAAAAACTTTTGGGTGCCTTCCGTTCAAGAAAAAACGCTTGGCAAATTGGGTTTTTGGAAAATTAGAAAAAAAACCCCCTCCACGGGT
>VWYH01000151.1:225718-324580 GCA_013399365.1 Pampusana beccarii
AGGGCGTCCGGGGTCCGCCACTGAGTTTTTTTTTTCCTTGTTTTTTTTTTCCCCCCCCAAAAGCTGTGCGTGGCTTCCAGTCAAGCAAAAACGCTTGGCAAATTGGGATATTGGAAAATTAGGACAAAAACCCACTTCACGGTGTCAAGAGCCTCAGGAGAGCATTTCAAGGGGTTTTTCCTGTGGCTTTCACGCCTCAGGGGTGTCTGCCAGCAGCTGAGCGCTGCTGTGGCTGGTGTAGCAGGCACCAGCACAGCTGCTGAGAAATCATCTCACCCAAATATTGTCTGGGCTGGAATGACAGGAACCACACAGCAAGGGCCGGCCTGGCCCTGCTGCATGCGCTGGGAGGAGAGCAGGGGAAAGTGGCAGGTACTGCAGGAGCTCCGCACAGCCCGAGGACAGCACGGTGGCTCCCGTGGAGGAACTGAGGCCATGACACCATGCAGATCCCACTTAGGAGCAGGCAGTTATCATTGTATTTTAAAGCCGTAAGAGATAACTTCTGTATTTGTGTGGCTACAGTTTTGCTGCTATCCCAGTTGGCAAGTAATGGCTAGTATTTGTCAGTGCAAGGAAACAGAAATGCTTCTGCAGAAGCAAGGCTAGATCCAGCACGGTGACCCCTGAGCCAGAGCTACTAAACCTACCACTAGCTGTCTCCTGCAGAGCTGGTTTGGTGTACCTACTGTGGTCCTTAATCCCAAAGTTGCATCAGGTGTGAGGGCGCTAGCATGGGTGCTGCTCCAGCTCCAAGGCAGTTCCGCACCATGCTGCTCACATGAGCCAGGACCGTCGTGCATCACACGGCCTCTGCATGGAGCTACAGTGGTGTTTTGGTGCACAGTCCCCAGGGTTTTCAGATGGCATTACACAGACACTTGCTTCAGCTCGTGTGAAAAAGCAGCTGAGCTTTTTCTAGCCTGGAAAGCAAACTATAAAGGTGTTTACTATGTTTTGGCTATGGACAGAGGCACTTCTGTGTCTTCACATCCACAACATGGTTAATCTACAAACTGTCCTCAAACAAGATAGCGTTGGAGTTTCAGAAGGGACTTTGTATTTGAGATAGTGCTGCAAAACGTGACCCTGTGCCTTAGCCAACAACATTCACTAACATTTGCTTCTAGCTTTCAATTGCAGTTCTTTTCTGGTTTCATCGAAATCAAGGTGTCTCTGTTCTGGTTCTCAGTAACTAAATTCAGGACTTCCAGCTCTAGTATCACTTCTCCATAACTATATTTTTCATTGGTCTGTAACCTGTCTCAGATAAAGAAGAAAGGAAGCTTCTCTGGAAAGCATCTGATTTCTCTGAAGAAGCCTCGCAGGACATGGGGAGTAGCATGTTTAGAGAATCACAGAATCACAGTCATACAACAGTTTGAGTTGGAAGGGACCTTCAAAGGCCATCTGTTCCAACCCCCCTGCAATGAGCAGGGACATTTCAACTAGAGCAGGTTGCTCAGAGCCCCATCCAGCCTGGCCTGGAATGTCTCCAGGGATGGGGCATCTACCACCTCTCTGGGCAACCTGGGCCAGTGCTTCATCATCTTCATTGTAAAAAATTTCTTTCTCATGTCTAGCCTGAATCTCCCCTCCTTTAGTTTAAAACCATCACCCCTTGTCCTGTTGCAACAGGCCCTGCTAAAAGGTCTGTCCCACTCTTTCTTATAGGCCCCTTTTAAGTACTGAAATGCCACAATAAGGTGTCCCCAAAGCCTTCTCTTCTCCAGGCTGAACAACCCCACCTTCCTCAGCCTGTCCTCACAGCAGAGCTGTTCCAGCCCTCTGATCATTTTTGTGGCCTCCCAGCCCCTCTCCAACAGGTCCATGTCTGTCCTGCACTGAGGGCTCCAGAGCTGGATGCAGTTTGTGCCAAGGACTCCAAGCAGAGCAGCCATTTTTCCCCAAGACTGGTGCAAGTCATCCAGAACATGCATCCTGTAGCTCTGTAGTTCCTGTGACCTGCTGCAAACACAGGCCATTCCTCCGGTCCTGGGGTGAAGGAAACTTGGCCGCTTTTCAGCCAGATGGCTAACGGCTGGGACAGGCGACAGCAGTGCTAACACTGCATCAAAGGCTTAATGAATTCCAAAATCATGTGCTCCACGTGACAGCACTAATGCCCCCCTTCAGCAGCTCATTCGGGATTCAGTTAAAAACACATTTGTCTGACAAGTTCCCAGAGCTCGTTACTGCTCTTTTGATCCTGTTATCCCCTCGTGGTTCTGCTGCTGCAAGACTGAGAGGCCAGGGCTGGGTCTCCGCTGGGCTGGGGGCTCCATGGGCCCCACATCTGTCTCCAGGCATTAGCCTGGCAGTGGGCGGCAGAGCAAGGAGAGCAATGCCAGTGAGGCTGCCTTGCCACAGGGCTCACAGGGAACAGGGGAGTGCTGGCTCTGTGGGGTGTTTCTTCACTGTGTTGTTGGGGTTTGCTAACCTCAGTTTTTCTCAGGCAGATTTTTATCCTCTGCAGAGGGTAGAGTTCGAGAAAGAGGCCAGTCTGCAGCTTAATAATACATGGCCTGAGTTTCTCCGCAGTGTGTGCATGCGGCTTTGCAGTCATCCGGGTTTTGTACTTAACACCTGATGTGTTCTGACTGTACTGGCCAAACTCAGTGTGGTGTGTTTTACAGAGCTTTTTGACTTCCTCTTCTCGTATACACGCACACATACGTAAAATAGTCGCTCCGTGTTCTTTCTAAGTTTCAGTAATTAACATCTTTGTTCATTTGTATCTTCTCACTGCTCAGGCTGGTTTGTTATACTGTGTGTAAGAGCAATTAGCACTTGCATGAGCCCCTCCCTGCTTCTCCCTAGTCCAAAACAGCCGGGTTGCTCTTCCTTTGTCCCCTTTGTGTAAACCATGTGCCTCTCTCTAGGGACTGCTGCCAAAGGAGTTGGCTGATCTAGTTGGACTAGAGTAGGAGAGGACAAGCTACTGTTTGCAGAGGGTTTTTCTTCAGCAGATGGGGACTGTCTTTACGTTTGAATTTCTAGCGTGAGCTTTGGCTTAGCAGAGTCCTATCTCTGTTGTCCTGGTAGGAGCTGAAAGGTTTGGAGCTTCTTGGAAGGGGAAATGTCAGTACAGATCAAATGCAAAGGGTCTCCATTGCTCTGAAGCGTTGGATGCATATAATGTCTGTCAGCAGTAACAGCTGGATGTAGCACCAAGGAGCTCTTCTGCAGGAAGAGCTAGGTACATTAGGGCATTAAGTCTCAGCTTTGTAATTATCTAACTTAATGACAATTTGTTGTTGCTGTGTATTTTGCTTACTCTTTTCCCCTCCAAGAAACTGGGATCTGATGTGTCATACAAATAAAATGCTGAAAGTCCGATTGTGGGAGGGAATTACCAGCATCTGATGGAATTAAAACTGTACTCTCCACATTCCTGTTGTAATTATACCTGCTAGAAAAGAGGCTCTGCATAACAAGAAGGTCTATTAAAATTTCCATGAGGAAAGGACTTGTCAATTCACAGCCCGTAAGAAGCCACAGGATCACCTGGCCAGACCTCTGAAATGGCCCAGGGGAAGGCTTTCATGCAGCCCTCACCACATTGGGAAAGGCCTCCTTGGGGGCACAGGAGGTCCCAAGGTCCCCGTTGGCTCTGCTGCTGACTGATGGCTTTTGCCAGCTCATTTTCTGTCTTCTCACAGTGCTTACTTGAGCCTTCAGTGGTGCAGCAGCTTATGACAAGTGCCCTGGGCCACCTCACCACTCAGAGACAGTCTCCTGCCTTGGTGGCCCTCGGCTGTCCTGGCATCCCTTGAGCAGCAGTGGGAACTGATTTCTCCTACATGCTCTGTGCAGAGCACCTGCCCTACTTCTGCTCTTCTGGTCAGCTGTGTTCCTACCAGCTGCAGCTGCCTGCTGATACCACCTGTGCCCCCCTTTCTCCTAGGACAATATTTCTACAGTGCCTGCGCAGACCTGAGGTGTTGCTGGTTTGGGCTTTTCCACTTGCCTGGCAGGTCAGGACAGACGGACACTGTTGTTGTGTGGGGATGTGGCTTTTCCCATGCTGCTCCTGATTCCCTCCATCTTGCATCTCTGCTTGGGGCAGCAGCATTGGTTATGTGTCCTGCAGTATGTTACAGCGTGCTCTGGGCCCCAGCCCACACCACGTCCACAGGAGCTCCTGTTGTCTTTGCCTCCATGGAGATGCGGTCCCTCTAGCAGTGACAAAGCATCCCAGTGGAGCCTGGTGCCTTCAGTTAGCATTTGGAGCAGGGAATGCCTGGTCTGGAACACGTCAGCAGCAAAACTGATGCTAAAAAAAGCCATGAGAGGTTATGAAGTGTTTCAGTTAAGAAAGTACTGGGAGAATACTGTGCAGAGAGCTGCATGGGGTCAGGTCCCCAGCCGCTATGTAAGCATTGCAGGAGCACTCTTACTGCATTTTGCTGGCAGCATTAGCTTCTTCAGGCATCACATGTGCCAGGAGTCAACGTGACTAAAGAGGAGATGCAGGCACAACTGGGTCAGAGACCTGCAAGGGCTGGCTTGGTTGACAACGCTGGTGTGGTGAGCTAATGAGGCTGTAGGAGGATTTGTTGGGGAGTTGTCTGATTCTGCAGGAGGTGGAAACGCTGGCTGGTCTCTGACACAATGGCGGCATATAGGTGGGTGTCCCCAAACCAGGCTGTGTGGCCCTGGGACACCCCAAAGCCCTGGTCCTCAGGGAGTGCTTTCCTACAGCTTAGGGTCAGCGCTACTGAATTACATCCCTTCTGCTTTGTGCTGCTGGCAGCCAAAAGGCACGGATTAGGGTAGCAAAGGAACCTGGTGCATGTGATACCAAGGTCCTGCCAAGAAACCTGGGAAACAAAATTATTTTGCCCAGAGCACCTTGGACAGGCAGTGCTTCCCCTGTATGTCAGCACTAAATGCAGAACCTGAGCCCAGGAAAATCAGGAGGAGAGCAGGCAGGGACAGGCAGAACCAGTTAGAGAAAACCAGCAGTTTACTGATAGATGCTGAGGTGAATTGAGACATCCTCACCTCCTGTTCCCAGTGTCCTCCCAGGAGTCATCAGTGCCATCACTGTCGTATGGCTGTGAGTAGGAGTGACACAAGGCATAGCTGGCTCACACGCATCTCTGCTGCCTTGCACCCCACGTCCTGCTTCAGCTATCATCCAAATTCTGGGTGGCGGGCCCCCCCGCCCTCTTTCAGCAAGGAGCGAGTCAGAGGTTGTGCAAGGTCCTCTCCAGGAGCTGCTGTCTTTGCTGGAAGCAGCAGCACATTTCTATAGGCTTTCCCACCGGCTCTTCGCCATCTCAGCTCATACTGTGCTGCTGATCACGTCCACCCCAACACCCCGCTGGCATAGTTATCTGTGGGTTTTATCGCCCAACAATGCGTGCAATGTTATTGTGCTAAAAAGAAAACAAAGCCTAATCCATTTTAAATTAAAACAGTGCCTCAGTGTCATGCAACTGATGCAGACATGGTCTGGCTGTGCAGTCCTGCCGGCTCCCCAGGGGCTTCACCCCAGAGGTGCTGGGCTGCCTGCTCTGCTCCCAGCAAACTTCAGCCACTGCCTTCATGCTTTGGGGATGGTTTGCACAGGCCCCCGTTGGTCCAAAGCCTCTGGGCTCTCCTGTCTCCTGAAGAACTACATTGCTTTGGATGAGAGGCAAAGCATTGCCATGTGTCAGAAGTTAGCAACAGACAGAAAACAGAGAAGACAGAAACATCTGGGAACTTTTCACAGTGGTATAAGGCTTCCACAGAGCCTTGGTCAGGTCTGGCCTGGTGTTTATAAAGTATCGAATGGTCTGAAGAAGAGGTGAGCAAGGGTGCAGTATTTGCAAAGCAGGCCACTGGTCCTTTCAGCTCAAAATAGCATTTTATGGCTGTACTGCTTGTGTTGTAATAAATTCGTTTCTATGATGGCCACTTGCAGCTGCATTTCTCACCCAGCAATATTACAGAGGCTGCTCTGGAGGCAAGGCTGGCCCTGGGGGTGCTGCCTAGTGGGAGCACTTCCCCAGCCCTTCTCCAGTGTGGTTTTGTTTCCAGCTAGGGTGGAATGTGCATGGGCACACTGGCCACAGATGTTGTGCAGGGCAGACCCGTGGCGCTCACACTGAGTTGCATGGTAGAAAGCAACACTTCGTGGTTGTGGTCAGCAGGGTCACATCCCCCTTCTCTTTGCCCCTGAATCTGGCAAGGTGAATAAATCTTCACCCCATTACGAGGGGGCACATGCTCTGCCTCAGCAGGTCCATTGGGCTGGACAGACCCATTCTGCTTGTTTTGTCTACAGCTATTCTATGTTCGCACTATCCTGCCACAGTCGTGAGTGTGGGTTTCACCCAGTAACCAGAGTGTTGCAGTTAATCTTGCCAGTGGGAGCTCTGGCTACAAATCTCTTCTGAGATCCCTGGCTGTCTGCTCTCCTGCTGCTTGCCACTGCATGCAGGAGGGCCTGGCCGCCGGGCACGGGCTGCAGAAGATCAAGGCTAGCATGTGCTGACGGGACTTAATACCCATTAGCTTATTATAAGCCTGATTTGGGCAATTAAGCCAGGTGGCCATGAGCAAAAACTCTTTTGTTTGTGTGCTGCATCTCTCTACATCTGACTGGTGCTCTTCTATGAAAGATCACAGCATCATAGAACCATAGAATTATAGAATCACAGAATGGTTTGGGTCAGAAGGGACCTTAAAGATCACCTAGTTCCAACCCACCTGCCGTGGGCAGGGACACCTTTCATTAGACCAGTTGCTCAAAGCCCCATCCAACCTGGCCTTGAACACCGCCAGGGATGGGGCAACCACAGCTCCTCCAGGCAGCCTGTTCCAGTTTCTCACCACCCTCATGGTGAAGAATTTCTTTCTTACACCTAATCTAAATCTACCTTCTTTCAGTTTAAAGCCATTAACTTGATTTTACTTTGCCTCCATCTCTCCTTTCCTTTTTCTTCTATTTAGTTACTTTAACTAAAACGTGTGTGTGCACTGAAACCAATATACCCTTATGCATACACCTTGAACAGATGGAACCCTGCACCCTTGATTTCAGCAGTGTGGACCTTAAAAGGTGAGTTCTTGTCTAGATTTAAGAAGATGTAGCTTTCCAGTGGCTGTTCCCTAGGTGCGGCCCCTGTCCTGTGGCTGTGCATCTGCAGCAGGCACCAAGTCATGGGCAGGATGGGTGCTGGCAGGCTGGAGCCGAGCACCTCAGAGGATGAGTGCGGGCTGTGCTGGCTGTGCTAGCCTTGGGGAAGTCTGTTTGGCCTATGGCAGAGGCTCAGCATTTCTGTGCGTCTGTGCTCTTGGCTCTCCTCTCCTGTGTCACAACTCTGCATGTATCATCTGTGAATCCAACTTCCTTTTCTTCAGCCTATTTTGCCAGCTCATCTCTGAAGAGGATGATGGCTGAGAACAGAGATTAAAGAGTGCACTGGATCTCCCTTGACCCTGTGGTACCCTGGCCCACTACGTATTAAAAAGACCTCCTGTTTTCTGTCTACTGTCTTCCACACAAGCAGCACCAGAGATTCTTGGGGCATCTGAGCTCCAGAACTCAGTTTCTCAAGATGTTTGACAGATGAATAGTTCCCTTCCTTTGTGAAACTCCCTGCCAGGCTGACTGTCAGGAGTTCTGCAGAGACTGGCTCTAGGTGGGGGTAATTAATCTCTGTTTTGGAGCTTCAGACAAGGGGTCTCTGGTAAAACCCCAGCCCTGCCTAAAGGCTGGTAAAGTGAGGATTTACTGCGAGGGTGAGTGGCCTGGATCTCTTTGAAAGCACAGCCCACGAAAGCCAAGCAGGCAGGCCGTGAGCAGGGCAGGCTTAGGAAACAAAGGAGTTTTTCCTGGAAATCTACATGCTGAAAAATGGTCTTCAAGTCCTATATGCAGAATGGTGTGAATTCCCACCAGGATGCTGTGCCAAGAGAAGCTATTGTTTTTCCAGCCAAAGACCTTGCACCAGCAAGAGGAAACAGGAAAGAGATTCTTCCTTCATGAGCAGTTTTGGTGAGGTTGCAACTGATGTAAATGGTCCTCTTCTGGTGTCCTCATCTTTGAAATGACTCTGATGGAAAGTTGGAGAGGGCACAGGAAAAAATTGCAGACTGCTCTAAAGCTGGGAACGTGACTTACATAGAAAAAGTTAAAAGGCTTCATTTGATTAGTTTATCAAGGTGGCTATTGGAAGATTCTTTGGGTAGGATATGAGAAAATACATGAGGACCGTTCAGCATCTTGGACTAACAGCACAGCAGAATGAGAGCCAGCAGCACAGCGTTACAGTGAAACTAAGGAAAAATATATATGAAACGTGTCATCTCAGCACCCGTGGGAGGAGTTTTCTAAGGGAAATCCTAAGTCCCCCTAAGTTTTTGGAGCCCTGCCGTTAGAAGGTCTCTGACCAAACCATGTGTTTCCCAGAAAGTGAAGACTGAATCACTCACAGGCTGCTGGGCTCAATGCCAGGGATGATGTGGTAAGGTGATGCAGAGCCAGGCAGAATGGTCTAGTGAGTCTTTCCACAGCTGTAAGTCCATAATTACAAACTCCTCTGCTTCCTCTGCCATGGGGGTATCCTAACCCCGATCCCAGGTACTTTCTGTTTTATTTTGACTGCTTTGGGTCAGTAAGACATGGTGACAAGAATTCAAAATGGTTGTTTTTAGCTTGCTGTCTCATTAATTCCCCTTCCTTCAGATATCCGGCTCGTCATCCTACAGCCACAACAGAGGCTTCAGTAGTCCATTGCCCTTCGTAGAGAAGTTCTTAAGAAAGAAGAAGTCATCATGCAGGTCACTCCTTGTGCCAGCAATCTGCCTGGGTAGCTCTAACCAGCATCAAATACCTCCTCAGTAGTGAAACATGTTTGGTTTCTAGGGGTACACAGTTTGCAGTTCTGTGGAAATCTTTACCAGGAAGCATTTCACAACTTCCCGTAAATTACAGGCAAGATCCTCAACTCCGCTCATTTCTTATTCATTGAGATGTCATTTCTCTTTCCCTAGTGCCAGTTCACACTGCAGCAACAGATGGGGAGTAACTTAGTAGTTTCCTGTGACTATAACACAATCAGATTTTGCTAGTGGCTTCTAGCACGAGCCACTTGCATCAGCCACGGCTTGCTCAATTTAAACATCCAGTGAACTGGCCTGTGTCGATGGTCAGTGTCTCTTAGATGTGGGGATATATTGCATACAAGCTGGTTACACAAAATAGCCTTATGTTGAGTGATACATTTTAATTACACAACGTAGAAAGTTAAAAATGTTTCAAATCATTATTCTTACTTTCAAGGTCAGCGGTTAAAGAAATAAATTACAAAAAACAGTTAATGAAGTCGCCTGGATTGAGAAGCACGAGGACTTGGCATGGAATAAAGAGCGGCATGGCATTTTTCGTTCACTCAGTACAAAAGCCATCTGAAACTTGCATCCTGAATAATGCGTAAATACTTTAGAAGGTGACTCCAGCCCTCAGTAGTTTTACAGCTACAGTCAATGATACTGAGAATGAACAAAGAATCTGCTAGTAGTAAAAGTGGTCAATCAGCAAAGAATGCTGTGTCTTGGAGGTGAAGATGTGCATGGAAAACCTGAGAATTGTTTCCAGTTGAGAACCTCAAGATGAAACTGTAATACTCCGCGAGAGGTTCTTTAATGGTATTTGAGGGAGACTGGGGGAACAACAGAGAGGACATGGCTCCTATATAAAAATTAAACACTAGGTGTAGCCCCACAACTGATCAAGTATTTACCTCCATGTTTTTAGACATAGGAACAGGAGCAGAGGACTCAACAAAAATCAAGCGTAAGGACAGAACACCCCGTCCAGAATGAAACTCAGAGATAAAGGTATTCAAACGGCTTGGAGTTCACAACCTGAGAGCTGAAAGAAGTAACAACCAGCTTGCAGGTCTGATGTCCAGCTAGAGGTGGTGCCACATGAGAGATGAAAAAATATGCACCTCGCTTTCAGTGTAGAAAAGGGATCTGGATATCTTTAGAAGAAGGAAAGATATAGAAAAAGAAGGGAAAAGGATAAAATGGAGTACATACTTGCTAATTTTTTTTTTTTTTTCAAATCATCTAATATCTCTTTGGGCAAAGGAAGTGTTCTGGGCTTTCAGTGAGTAGTTTAATGTAGTTTCAAGTGTGAGTGTTAATTGAAGTGCACAGGATAAGGACTGTAAAGATTCAATAAAACAAGGAAAAATAATAGGTCATCTCAAGAAAAGAGGCGTTGTGCAGCAAAGAAGATACTACTGAAACCCACTGAAGTGAGTTTTAGGACCCGTTTCCATCAATGTTGTCATTAGGGTCATTCACTAAGTGCTAGAATGTGCCCATGACGTGGAGCTGGGAAACACTGCCATTGCAGCTGAAAATCAAACTATTGCAGCAGGGTTGTGAAGACTGTACCAGTATGAAACCTCATACCCCAGCACAATGAGCTGCTAATGAGAGCTCCTGGTACGAACTGTAAGAAAACAAAAAGAAGAGCAGGCAAAACACCTGATTGTGTCCTTACTATGAGCAGTTTCACCTGTTGAAGAAGTATTTTCCTTATAGGTTAAATGTATAATTTAGCACGTGTACATTCAGAAAAGATAGATTAAAACCTGAAGTGGTACAGAGGGTTAACGTGATCAGAAGAAGAGGCATTTATTTTCTGATAAGCTAAGCTCTTTTGAACTTCTGTCTAACCTTTCAAAATATAGTTTAAGAAGGGATAGAGTTGCTGCCTATAAATACATCACGAATGCCACCAAAAGGGCAGACTTCACGTAGAAGCAAACAAATACATTTTAACGGAGAAATCAAAGAAGCTTCATAAACACTGTGGTCTTAAATAAGCCCAAGGCAGTACAGAGCAGAAGGAGGACCACTGCTTTCCACATACAGCTTGATCAAGTCATGAGGAAAGCCACGTAGTTGCTTTTTAACAAAGGGGGATCAGACTTGATGCCCAGGCAAGTGCTGTCAGTCCTAATTTGCACGTAGCTATGGGTAAAATCTTGTTCTGTTTGCTGTAATTAAAAAGATTGAATTATTCACTGCTTGAGAGAGATCGCGGCGCAGCTCAGTGCCCTTGGAAGTGTTTGCCAGCTCTGACTCTCCACATTTTTATCCTGCTGGGACAACACCATAGCTGGTATTTGCCAGCAGCTGCTGGGGAGGTTGCTTGCCCACCTGGAACAGACTGACAGGCATCCAGAGGCTCCTATGCCTCCTTGCTTGAAGTCAGACTTTCTAGTTCCCAGGAGGTTTGGTATTTTGAAACTCAGATTTGGAAGTAAACCTCCTAAAATTAAAATAAAATTAAGTTTATAAATAGGGATGAATGGATGTGTAACTATTATACATTATAATTGCACACAGAAACACAAAAATGCATATTACAAAATCACCCCTACTAGACCTGCTAAAATTCGTAGCTTCAAAGCAGCTGCCATTCCACAGGGGTGGTCCTGGTCCAGGAACTCCCAGGCCAACTGGTTCCACTGGCTACCTAGCTCCTATAGTTTGGTTACAGAGAAAAGCAGGTGAGGATCTGGCAAGGCTGAGTCTAGAACTGCATAACACAGGTGCTGGGGTTACTATGAAATTAGGAACTATTATCCTAGGAAATTAAGGGGTAGAAACAAGCTAATTAACACTCTGACCCCCCCAAAAAATTGTCACCCTATTCTTAGGCACTACAAGTTGGTCATTCGCTGAAGATAAGCTATGCACTATGGTGGTGGAGGGCTTGGGTGTCCAATGGTACCAGCACAATGAATGTACAGCTATAGAGGCAAAACCAAAAACATTTGGTAGGAGACATTTTATCCAACTTTTGCAATTGCAAAGCAGAGTCTAATAACACCTTGAAGGAAAGCTTATTATTTAGGGAATTCTAACCAAATCGAGTAATGAGATACAAAGTGTAGGTGCCAGTGTATGGGATTCACCTTGATGAACGGCATAGATCAAGCTGGTTTAGTTTGGAAGTCAACCAGGGAACTTGTATATCATGAGTATGCACAACAACTGCATTGACAAACTAGTGCCTGCTGCTGTTACGTTAAAAGTAACAGACAATAAGCCTGCAAAAGAACTCAGGAATTCACTAGTATAACCCGTGGGAAAGGATTACTGGTACAAATTTGAATCAGCCACTGGAGTCCCAAAGACTTCTAGACATGCAAGCCTTCCCTAAGCATGAGTTAATTTTCCTGGAAATGACATCTTTTCCCTGAGAATAAACCCTTTTACAAGCATTTAGAGGTCATCCCTCCCCACAGCACTGGAGTTAAAACAAGACCAGCCGATGTTTCCAGAAGTACATCCATTCTAGCTCAGCGCAGTGCATCTTCTGCTGCTGAAGATCAGAGAAGGTGCCTGGTACATCAGTGCTTTGTGCTTCAGACTGGATCTGTGCTGAACTGAGCAGAGGTTTGATGCTGTGTGCTTTGAGACACCTCATAGCAAAGATGGCATAGAGCTGAGCTGCTTATGGGAACCTGAATCCAGCTGACCACATTTCCTCTGACCTAAGTCTACCAGAGAATCCCAGGGAACAGCTTTTGGTGAGGATAGTACATTGGTATGACCTTGTAAAGGAGGAGAAATGCTGTGCTCTTCCACCTGGCCTGCAAGGTTAATGATCCGCAATCCCTGGCATTCCCAGAAGGCTCATCCAGACAAAGTGCCCTGGTGATCCAGTCACCTTTCATTCTAACCGTGTCCTCAGCTGCCAGGTGTCATCTCTACAGAAAAGCTGACAAAGTGTAAAAGGTCATAGGTGGAAAGAAGACACGTGTGATTACAGCTTCTGTGATATGATACACACAGCCTCAAAGAGTAATGAAGAGGGAGCACAATGAAACCTAAGAAAGGGCAGCAAAGGTGATGGCTCCTTGATTACTCCATTTGCACAGAGTCAAAGCAGGGAACACAGGGTCATCTCTCTGAGGAAGCAAACAAGGAATATACCCAGGTGTGAGGTGGGAACCGCATGGGGCTTTTCCTGAAAAAGGGATAGACTAAGACTCTCCTTCCTCTGCCATACCCACCCTTCTTCTTCCTCTCCATTCAGGATAAAGACCATTAACAAGATAAGCCACAGCAACATGAGAAGGAAGAAGCACTGGAATCATGTTTTATAGTTTGTTTTCACACCACAGTCATGTTTCCTCGAGCCTTGATAAACGAATGTCTTCTCATCTGATGTTTCAGTTTATCTGGTGTTGAGACAAACAAGGTGAATCAGGATCAAATCTGCAGTTTGAGAGTGCATTGATCCTACCTGCAGGTCACCACCAGAGACAGGGCTCTCTGGAAAAGCCAGGTTTGAGGGAACGTGTCTAGCACAGAAAACAGCTGGGGCCCACCGTGCCGGGTTGCAAAGGATCAGCTACTTGTGTTCCCAGCTGCCAGCTTTTTGGGAGACATTTCTTCTGCTCAGCACAAAATCCAGCCCCCGATTCAGCAGGATCTCCTCTACAGATCTTCAGAGGTCTCGAGCCCTCTTGCAATGATGGCAAGTCTGTGGATGTGGATGTATTCACATGCGCTACACCGACCACATTCATAGAGGAAGGTGCTGGGATGGACAGTGATTTAGGCTAGGAAACAGCTGGGCAAACTGGTTTAGCAGAGGTGTGGGACCCATGGGGCACAGCACAGAGCTGGGACTCTGGAAGTGCCACAGAGTTAAGAGTCCATTAACCTGTCCGGTATCTTCTTGCGTGTGCACAAATTGCAGGTTTGTGGAAAGGAGTTCCCCCACTCCCGTCTGCAACGCATGAAAAAATATTTTGCTGATTGGACTCAAACTTCCTAATGATGATTTCAGTTGACTGTGCCATAAATGCTCTGTCCCAGGAAAGTAAGTGTTCATTCCCTGCTCCATGATCCCGTACAAGCTGGAATGCTGTGGGCACAGACTTCACTTCACCAGGCTGGGCAGCGGTGCCTGCTTTGCTCCTTCTTTGCACAGAAACCACACACGCCCCCAAAGAGCCCTGGGGCCCCATCCTTGCTGTTTCTGATTCTGACAATTTTGTCATGGGAGAAACAAAACCGTGGGCAAGGAGAAACAAAACCTTGAGAGGAGATTTCACCCAAGGTTTATACAACAGCAGGACAAGGTTTTATTGTTTTGTTCCTTGTTTCTTTCTTGATAACCCTTGATGTTTACTTCACTTTTTTCTTGGCAAGGAGTGAGCTGACATCAGGAGAGCTCTCTGATCTCTTCTGCGAGTTGCATTAGCTAATTTAAGCCCACCCTCATGCCGTGCATCCTTGTTTACACCACCTGTGCATTGCTTTGCATCTACCAACATGGACCACAATTTGCTGTTGGTGTGCCCGATCACTCAGCATCAATATTGCCCCCTTAAACTCTTCAAGGCAACTTCAGTCCTTTCCTGCCCTAGATTAGTGTCATGGCTAATTCTGTCCCATCACTGCTTATGTGCTTTTCCAGGCCATTTATAAAAATGCCAAAAAGCATAAGCACTGAAAATCACAGCTTTGGGGGAAGGCGTCTCTGGTACCTCCCACTTCCTTGAAAACTGACCTGCCGTCCTACCTCCCATTGCTTGTCTGCTTAACCATGGAGACAAACATCTCCTAGCATGAGGTGGACTAAGGAGATTTGGTGCAGGACTTTGTTCAAAGCTTTTTGGGATCCAGTTATACTATATACATACACTGAGCTGCACCCACACACTTCCCACCACCTCTGAGAAGCAGCAGAAAGGCAAGACTTCTGCCCAGAGTAGAGGTGTATCATCCTCTAGCCTCAGCAGGAAGAAATACTTTTCTTAACTGTACATCACTAAGAGGAGGGGACACTCACCACAGAGGGTCCCTCACCCATTGCTGGGGAAAGGGGACACCCACCGCTGAGGGGTCCCTCACCCAACACTGAGAAGACAGGACGCCCACCAGTGAGAGATCCTTCACCTGTTGCTGAGGAGAGGGGACACCCACTGCTGAGGAGAGGGGACACCCATTGCTGAGGAGAGGGGACACCCGTTGCTGAGGAGAAGGGACACCCACTGCTGAGGAGAGGGGACACCCATTGCTGAGGGGAAGGGACACCCATTGCTGAGGGGTCCCTCATCCAACACCAAGGAGAGGGGACACTCATGGCTGGAGGGGTCCCTCACTCACTACTGAGAAGAAGGGACACTCATGGCTGAGAGTCCCTCACACACCACTGAGGACAGCAAACACCCACCACTGAGGGGTCCCTCACCTATTGCTGAGGAGAGAGGACACCCATCACCGAAAGGCCCGAGGAGCCAACGGGGTCCCCTGTATCCCACACAGGGACCCCACGCATGTGCCAGGGAGAGGCTGGCATGGGGTACGGGCAGCTCCCCAGGTCGTCGCGGGTTCGAGTCCCGCGTTGGACGGCTCACCTGGCCGGGCCGGGCCGGGCCATGCGGCGGCAGACTTTGCCTCCCGCCTCTATAAAAGGTAACGGCGGCGTGAGTCAGAGCCACCGCCTCCTCCCCGCCCGCTCTCACGTACGCGCGGCCGGGCGGGCAGGCACGGAGCCGCTGCCGGCCGTCCCGCACCCGCGCACTTGCCGAAGATGAGCCGCGGCGTGCTGCGGGTCTCCCTGCTGCTCCTGGCCGCCCTGGGCCGCGCCGGCGCCGGCAGCGAGCAGGACCAGGACCAGGACCAGGAGCACGGCGGCGAGGACTCCCCGCACCCCCGGCAGAAAGGTGAGCAGGGGGTCTCCCGTGCGCGGGATGCCCCAGATGCATGGGGCACCCAGCTGCTGGGTTTGGCATGCCTTGTGCACGGGGTACTCTGACGCATGGTACACCCGGGTGCTGGGTTTGGGGTCTCTGGTGCCTGGGCACCCCGACGCGTGATGCGCCCCAACTCTGAGTTTTGGGTCCCTGTTGGCACAGGGATCCTCACTTGCTGGTTTGGGGATCCTGGATGCATGGGGCACTCCGATGCGTGGGGCGCTGGATTTGGGATGCCTAATGTTGTTGGGGGGGGTCCCCAATGCTGGGAAGCTCACTCCTTGCTTGGCTTGGGGGGGATGCTGTGTCTCCTGCTGCATCCCTGTTAGGGACCCAAGTGTTCCCAAGTGTGGGGTGCCCCTGTGGGGCTCTGCCGCTCCCAGCATCGCCCGGCTGCAGGCGCTGCCCCCCGCCCCCTCTTCCCCAGCACTTCCCTGCCTTTGTCCTTGCTCCCGCCAACTCCTGTGCAGCCCGACCCCTGCCCAGGGGCTGGGGGCCCCTGCTCTGTGTGCAGCCCTTTTCCCCCCGCTAAGTCACTTTTAGGGGGCTCATGGCTGCTGGTATTGGGGTAGCCAGGGCTGTGCAACAAGCAGTGCCTTACTAGGACCCCACGGAGGGTCCAGCCATGGACCCCAGCGTGGCAGGATGGCGGCCAGTCCCCTTTGTCCTGCAGCATGGTCTCTCTGCAGCAGGGTCTGCTGTGCCTGGCCCTACATCCACGTTGTCCCCTCGCGGCCTAGCAAGGATGGGGTCCAGCCCTGCTGCCCTGTTGGTGGGCGTCTGCCCCATGACTGATGATGGGAAACAGGGGATGTGCCTGAACTCAGGGCTGCATGGTGTTGTGTGCCCCCCATCCCGAGAACTGCCTTACTGGTAGCGAGGGGGCTTTCAGATTTTTGGCTCACTGTTTTGGGGGGAAAGTCCTGGGTCTTTGCTCTTGGTGACTTTTCTGACAGGGGACTGTGGTGCAGCCGGTGCTCAGCAGGGATTTTTGGGGCAGTGCCATGCGTTTTCTCACATGGGGCTGAGTGCTGCACTGGGATGTTCGTGCCACTGGCTATGCTCTTCTGTCCCAGCTTTTCCCACAGGTTTGTTTCTTGGGCTCAGCTTCACAGTGTGTCCTTGGTTTTGCCTCTGGTAAGGAGTTGTCCTGACCTGTGCCAGGACAGCTGCCCTGTGGTACGGACCGGCAATTGTTTGGTGCCAGGAGCTGCTTTTGTTATTGCAATGAATCACGTTTTCTACCAGAGCTGCTCTTGCCGGGCTGAGCACTGGACAGAGATGGGGACGCAGATGGTCCTTGCCACAGAGATGAAGTAACCCAGGCCACAGGGTGGGATGGTGTCAGGCATTCAGCATACTGGTATGGTGTGCTGGCAGCAAGCGGCTGGGCACGGCTTGGGGTTTGGGATGAGTGGGTGGGGAGACTGGGATGGAGATGGGAAAAAGGAGGTGAGAGGTGGCATAGAGGTAGGTAGGGAGCAGGCAGCCCAAACCGTGCTGCACCAGGGTTAGAGGCTGAAGATGTGGCTGGAGTCCCATGAGGCAGCAGGTTTCAGCTGGGACTCACCAAGGCTCTTGCCATGTGCTGGACACTGCATGTCTCAGCATCACTGCCAGGCAATGTGCTGGCTTCATTTTCATCAAGGCTTGTGCTTGATATAAGGCTGGTGGTCCCTCAGGCCTGGGGACTTGGCACAAGCTGGAGGACCATCACTGAGGCTTTGCCATGGGGTTTTCTCTGAGAAGCCTCTGGTTTGCTCAGAGACCAGAGTGCTGTGTTAAGAGTGTCTTTGGGAAACAGTAACTCCCCTTCCAACTGCAGCCTGTTTCTTCTCTCCTTCTTATTCAGACGTGTCCTGCACTCTAAGTCCTCTTCTTGCTCATTCCCCAATGCCCTTTTCCTCCAGCTGAGCCCATTTTTCTTTCTTAATACCCCTTATTTACCTCATTCCCCATCTCCAAGCACTGATCTATCCCCTGGGATTTCCCCATTTTTATCCCTTCTGCTGTGATGGCCCTTGCTCTGCAGCACTCTGTGATTGTTTCCTCTTTACCCTGGCACTTGCTGGAGCAGTTGGGTTCACAGGGAGCAGGAATGTGCCCTGGAGTAAAGCCTGCCCTATGCCTTCCTCCACCCAAACCTTGCCCCTCTCGCGGGGGGAGCTGGCCTGAGCAGTCCTCCTCCAGGAGCACAAAGAACAATCCCTGTGGTGACCTGTGCTACCAGCTACAGATTAAAGGCTGATCCCAAAGGCTTGCAGTGGGGCAGATTTTATAAACACAAAGGGGCTTTAATGGAGCTGGGCTTGGGGCGGGGGGGGGGATCAGTGCCCCCATAGGCAGGGCACGGGGTGGTGTCCTGGGCTGAAAAGACATGGGTACTGCACAGGATTTGTGTCTGGATGGAGAAACCAGGTCTGTGCTGGCAGAGGTAGGGCACAGTCCTCTTGTAGAGAGGTTCCTTGTGGGGCTTGGCAGAAGCATGCTGGGGTTGTGTGCCCCACTTCCCGGACCCCCTGCCTGTGCCATGCTTGCCACAGACTGGCTTAGGGAGCTGGCTGTGGGCACCATGAACACAGTGGCACAGCATGGACACCGTGATCAGGTTACTGATTTCAAGGGACATGGTGCTCGTATATGTTTTGTAGGCTAGAACCAGGCTACTGCGGCTGGTCCCTGCTTTGGGATCTGTACTCTGTGGATCTCTGCGTACTCTGGTACCTCCTGGTTCACTGAGCATCAGGATTAACACCCTGCTTCCTCCCTTCCCTGGGCCATGAGCTCCACTGGTTCCCCTACAGCCTGGGACTGATCTGCAGGCAGGAGCTTCTTCCTCAGGGGCACAGTGAGGTGGTCCTGCCCTGGCATGCCCTGAAAATTGGCCACATCCCAGATGGCTTTGACCCAGGTGTGGCCCAGGGCTGGGTCCCAGTGGGGAAAGGCAGCTCTGGCAGGATCCCAGTGCTCCCTGTGGCTGAGCACAGGGCGTCGTGTGCCCAGCTGGTAAAAGAGCAGGATGTCCAAGCTAGAAGTGAGCCCGCTGCCCTGCGCACTGCACACAAGCCATTGAACTCACTGTTGGAGTTCAAGGCAAGCAGGCAGCTGCCAGGCAGCATCCATGCTGTGAGTGGCACACACGTTTCAGTGTTGCTGGGTGCCTTGCAGCAGCTTCAGGCTGTGTAGCTTCTAAAATGTGAAAAGCTGAGGATGGAGGGGCGGACATACAGGGCCCTCTCTGGTCTCTCTTGTTGTTGCTTGGCTCTGCTGAGGGGTGCCTCTTCCTCTGTGCAAACGATCCTAAGTCCCTCGGGTTCACGGTCCATCCCTGTGTTCCTGTGGTGAGGTCACCTGGGAGCAGCCTCCTGCATTGGTGCTTTTCCAATGTGGGATTAGCAGCGGCCCATGGCTGTGCTGCCAAAAGCTGCTCCTACCCTTCCTCGCGCGCTGCAGGACATGCCGAGCAGCACGCTGCTAATGGCAGCGTCTGCCTGAACTCCGCAGGAAAGTGTTGTTGGATGGTGTTGGATGTCAAGGAGGGAAGGGAGCGGGAGCGGGAGCTTGCAGCAGCGGCAATAACCCAAAATGGGAGGGCCAAGAGGGAGTGAGCAACCGGGAGAAAGCACAAAGGAGGGGGCAAGCGAAAGGGCGAAACTGCTGGATCGCAGGCTGCTGGGGGAGCAGGGGTGGTGTTCAGTGCTCAGCTGGACTGGAGGGGCTCTGTGTGGCTGAGCACAGAGGCTTCCATGCCTGTAAGGGCAGGCAGCTCCTGTTAGTACCCTACTGTGTTTCCCTGCAGGGACCCCTGCACGGAGTCGTCTTCTTGCATGTTATCTCCCTGCGTGCTCATTGCAGCAGCAAGGTTGTTTCCCCCCACATTTTTGGGAGTGCTTTGCAGTCCCGCTGGGGCTGTGGGTGCTCAGAGGTAGGGCAGGGCATGCAAAGAGCTGCAGCACCCACTGCCGAGGTGCAGCCACGTCTGTTGTGGTGAGTGGCAGCGGTTCAGCAGAAAGGAGACCTGGCAACATGCAGCTTTCGGAAGAAGACGTGCTCTGGCGGGGAACATGGGAGGTGAGCTGAAATTATGCAAATCAACATTTGGGCAGGGCAGTGGGTTAATGTTCATGGCAAAGGGCTGCAAGATTGCAAATGCCCCCATGTGGAAGGGACCGGAGTATTGCAGGGCTCCTCTGAGCCACTCTGAGGCCAGGGCAGGTGCTGAGAGCCGGATCCAGTGCCCGGGCTGGGCTCACCTTGGTGCTCGCTTGCAGCTCACGGTACATGTGCCACGGGGGCCCAACCCTGCACAGCTGGGCTTGCAAGACGCCTCCCCGAGTGGGTGGCCTGGCTGTGCCGCAGCTGCGCCCAGATCCATGGGATAGGGAAATGAAGTCAGGTGGTTTCAGTATGTGGATGAGTGCTTGTGTGTCCTCTTGGCTCAGATGCCAAAAGACTCCCAGGGAATGTGTTGGGATGGATCAGATTGATTCTTGGATGTGGCTGATGCCTTCAGGGTGTTCAAAGCTGCTGAGCTGAGCTGGCAGGAGGCTGCAAGGAGGGTCCAGAGCTGTGGGAACAGACGCGTGGGGGGGACATGGGAGTCTGGGGTAAGTGGCACAGTAATGACACAGCAGGGCAAGTGCCAGCATGGTGCTATTTCTCAACCCACAATAGGATGTTTGGGTTGCTTTCTGTCGAGGCAGAGTCCCTGGAGGTGAGCAGAAAGTGGAGTGCAAGGGCAGGCCATGCTGGTTGAGGCATGTGCAGTGAACTAAAGTACCACGTGCCAACCTTGGGCTGCTGTCCCTTAGCTGTGGCCCCAATGCAAGTGCCCCTCACAGGGCATCCCCATGCAGATAGGCACCCTCACACTGCAGGAGGGGAATCCTGCCTTGGAAGCAGCAAACACGGTTCTCATATGCACGCCATGACCACCTCATGCAGATGGTAGAGCCAGGTGGGGGAGGAGAATAGAGGCAGGGTGGGGGAAGATACATGGTGTTTCCAGAGAAGGGTGGGTGTACTGTCGATTTTGGTGCACAATCAGTGTCCAGGGAGCGGGTAACCTCTGTGTCAGCAAGGTGGGCAGGACGAATCTCAGCTTGCTGTGGCAGAGCTGGGTGCATCCCAGGGTAGTGTCATGAAGGCAGGCATGGAGAGGGCACTGCAGCCTGTCCTGGGGCACATGTTTTTTGGCTTGCCTAACCCTCTGTTTGCTGCTGCTTCTTCATATGCCTTCAGGAGTACCCCATGCCTAGGCAAGTGACTCCTGAGCATCAGAAGCACTGCAGAGATGAGTCACTGATGGTACTGGAGGGAGCCTTGTGGGCTGTTCCCATCTCTGTGACTCTTGGTGCCCCTAAGCACCCTCCAGCCCTCCCCAGCCTGGTTTTACCATGACCATCCACTCCCCAGGGCAGCAGCTGCACCAGAGGCCCCCAGCAGCGCCCATGCCAGGATCCTCACTGAGAGGAGGGCAGGATCCCGCTGGGCTTGGGGCCTTGTATAGGACATCTGGGCCTGGGAAATCGTGCCTTTTCCTTTCTCACCCCTGAGCTGGAATTTGCTCCTATTAATAGCAAGTGTCTGCCGATAGCTGTTAGCGGCAGGGATGGGGAACGAAGCAGAGTCTCCTGAGCCCCTCCTGCATCCTGGGCAGGCTGGCAGGTGTTTCTCCATGCCAGGAGACAGACATGGTCTCAGGGCTGGACTACACCTGCTAAATGCTCCTCCATGTCCTTGCACCTGGGGGAGCTGATGGAAGTGAGCACAGATGCTGCTCCTTGCTGCTGGGTGCGTGCAGCACCTTCACCCCAAGCCTGTTGCACCCTGTCACCCTCTGCTCCTGCCCTTGTGGGTTGGGATGTGCCAACAGCCTGTCTGCACTGACAAGCACACTGGTAAAGACAAGTCAGAGGAGGAGCCCACTAATTACCTGTTGTGCCAGTCAGTGCAGGAGAATAATCCTTATGGGCCGTGTTTCTCTGCCTGAGGCAAATCCAAGCCCTGCATCCCTTTGCCTCGAGCTGGTTGCATGCAGAAGGGCTGCTGATAGACAAGGTGTTTGGTTGGGAACATCTGAGAAGAGGCTCTGTGTGCTAGGACCTTTATGCAGCTCTGCGTGGGAATTCGGGTGGTCAGGTGAGCTGGGGAAGGGGGCTGCCAGGATGGGAGTGGAGTGTGTGTTTGGTCTGGCACATTTTTCTGCGGCAGTCTGCTCCCATGTTAGGGGCACTTGCTACTGAGGAAGATGAGGTTTTGGTGCTCATTTGCTTCTTCTGCTGTGAGTCCTGGGACTGCTTTCCCTGCTGGGAGCAGGGCATTTGTGCTGTGTAATGCAGCTTGCTGCCCAAAATCTTCGTGGTGCGAAAGCTGCTCTTCCCCACGTCCCCTCCAGTGTTTCGGCATTGCAGGAGTGCCACCAGGACAGCTGCTTCCCTGACTGCTCTTGCTTCCAGAGCCTGATCAGGGAAGCTGCAGACCTGGCTCCTTAAGTGCTTTGTCTTGGGACAGAGGAAGGTTTTGGCTACGCCAGAGTAACTGCAAGAGCACTGGTACAGCTGATCAGTGACGGAAGCCAATGTCTCTGATTTTTCCATTATGAAGATGATGACGAAATGTCAAGCTCTGGGGTTTTCTTTCTGGACGAAGTGTGCAGGAGACCTGGCCCTGCTCAGAGGAGGCAGTGCCATCTGGGAACATCCCCTTCGCCAGGGCAGGGGGAGGAGTGGGAAAGCAAAGGCAGGGAGAGGGATTGAAGTCACTGGGGAGCCCAGAGACCTGCTGCTGGGGCTGGGAGCGCTGCCTGGCAGAGGTGTGCTTGCTGACAACCTTTCCCTTCCATTCACGTAGGGTTTTTTTTCTCTTTTTTCAAGGTCCTGGCCACAGTCACTGGAGCTATGAAGGTAAATACCCTGCAGTTACTCCTGCTTTTTTTCCTACCACCCAGCAGACCCTGGGCCGGAGCCAGCAGTGGTTAATGATTACAGGGCTCCTGTGCGCACTCCTCAGCTCACCCTTCCCTCCTGCCTGACCCTGATGCTTCAGCAGTGCCCAAACCTGGGCATGGATGGGCTGAAGAGCCGGGGGTGGCTCTGATTTGAGTAGGAAACAGCAGCTCTGCTGAGAGTTTCCCCATCCCCCTGGGTGTGGGGGGATGACCTGGGGGGCAGGGCAGGGCTCCTCCCTGAATTGGAGCTCCCCTTATCCTGTGCCAAGCAAGAGAAACAGGCTGGTCTCTCCAGGCTGGACTTACAGCCCGTGCTGGAACTTTGACCTGCCCAGGGATTAGCTTGTGTTCTCATCCCTGTGCTCTCTCACCTTCCCTCCCCATCCTGCCTTGCCCTGCCCTCCCATCATGGCTTGGGGTCTTCTCCACAGCACCCATGATGGGCATTGCTGCTGTGCTAGCACCAACATATCCCTTCTTGCTGCTGTGGTGGGCCAAGCCCCAGCACCACCACTCTGTTCAGGACCAGGGGCTGTTTTGGACCTGCTAATGCCCAGGTCCATCTTTACAGGGGTCCTGTGAGGGGCTGAGCTGGGGACAAGCCTTGGTTTGCACAGAAGCAGTGCAAGGGGAGATTTCTGGGGTATCAGCTCTGCTTATCTCAGCAATGGCCCTGGGGTGAGGTGGCAGTTTAAGCCGTCACCCCGACCATGTGAGTTGGCCCTTTATGGGGCTGTACCGGTGCCGTTAACAGTCGGGAACCCGTCAGACCTGCCGCTGTGGTCTCATGTGATCCCAGCGGCACTGTGGTACCTCAGTCGAGGAGCAGTGTGGGCAAAGTGGTGGGTCGATACCTGCCAGAGGCCAGGCTGTGCAATTCAGCAAGCGGGTGACGAGCTCCAGAGCAGCAGCTCCTCGGCTTGCCAAGTCCACTTGTAAATGATCTTCTCACACTCTTCCCAAACACCCCAAAAATAGACTTTCCTGGCAGCTCACCACGCTCCAAGACCTTTCCTGATACAGCTGCACGCGGTCACATGGTGGCACAGAGCTGCTCCCAAGCTAACATGATGGAAACTAACCCTGCATGCATGGTTTATTCCTGTCCCCTTCCCCATCCCCTTCCCCGTCCCCTTCCCCCATTTATTCTGTCCCCTTCCCCATCATCCACCAAACCGCCTTTCTGGGGGGTCCTAGCCTAGGTGGTCTCACTGGCACTCCCTCCCTTCCTCCTCATACCAGACCGGGATCACTGGGGTATGGACTACGTGAACTGTGACGGTACCGCACAGTCACCCATCAACATTGACACATCCAAGACCACCTTCAGCCCCCAGCTGCGGCCAATCCAGCTCTCTGGCTACAGCCTGCCCGCCAACGAGAAGCTCAGGCTGAGGAACAACGGGCACACAGGTGGGTGCAAAGGCACAGGCAGAGCCCAATCTGCCTCTCCCAGCAGGACCAGTCTCTGATGCCCTTCCCCTGGGCTCTGGGAAGGGGATTCTCTTGTACGTTGCAGTTGTGTTGCCTTCAAGGCCAAAAGGGAAGCATTGGGCTGTTGAGCCTTTACAGGTCCGTGTGTTTTTGTGGCTGGAGGGGAAAAACAAGGAGATGGAGAACTCCCTACACACTTACTGGCTTTAGTAGCTGGCTCCAGGAATTTATTATGATCCATGTGTCCCTGGTATTGCTGATGCAGGTTTGCAGACACTGGTTCCTCTCCTGCATTTCACTTTCAAAGGACTAGTCAGTCTCCGATGTGACTTAGCCTTTAAGGTACCTACCTTTCAAGTCTTTCAGGACACAGCAGTGGTCAACTTCTTTAAGTCTGTGCTTTGGGATGCTACCAGATGTTTCCCAGAAAATAAGACCTATCCCAAAAATAAGCCCTAGCATGATTTTTCAGGATTTTTGAGGATGCTCAAAATACAAGCCCTACTCAAAAAATAAGCCCTAGTTACAATTCATAAAAAAAAAAAAAAACAACAGAACACAAGTCAACTTAAATAGTGTCCAGACAACTATATGTGTAAAAAAAGTAATGTTTCGGAGCAAAAATTAATATAAGACCCTGTCTTATTTTTGGGGAAACGGGGTATCTCAAAACCTTAAGAAAATTTTATACGTCTTTCGCTTCCCTTCTCCAATTTTAGAATGTTTTTTAGAAAGTCTGGACACAACTTATTCATTATTTTAGTATCAGACTCACCACGCCAGATAGGGAGGAAAAACCCGTTTTCTTCCCGCTCAACACCCCACAGCTGGGGATGGTGAGTCCTGGTTGCTACCAGCTTTTTCTGGGAGCAAGCCAAGTGTTTTGTGCATGCTGGTGTCTGCCAGTCCGCGAGTTAAGAAAAGGTGGCGTAGAAAGGGACTTTAAAACTTGTTGATGGTGCGATAAGGCACCTCCTTGCCCTGGTAGCTAATGAGATGGAGCTGACCTACGTATACAGCAAACTCAACAGGCCAGACTCGCCGTGCATGGTCAGATCAGCCGTGCAGTGCATGTACAGAGCTCTATATTATGGCCTCCTGCCCTAGCATGCCTGTAGAGTTAAACTAGTTGAGCTCAGTAGTTGCTATTTTGGACACCCTGGCATCTGGTGTTGCTTGGTGTTCAGAAAAGCAGTCAGAGCATTTTCACTTGGGGGGGTGGTAGTTTCTCACATGCATATAAGAAGACTCTTTTTTCCTTCTGGCAACTACAGGTCTGCTCTATGAAAAACCATAAATAAATAAAGAGTTGCAAGTCCAGTAAGGTATTTGTACGGTTACTCCCTTCCGTAGTATAAAGTGTATACACTGTACAAGCATTTGCAAGGTCCTGAAAATGACTTGGGTAGCTAGCAGAAGATATAGATATCAAGATATACAAAAGAAATGTAAAAGCAGATAAATTCATGGGAAGGGAGCAGTCTCCCACTTCCCGTGTTTGAGTTTTGTATCTCTGAACCCAGTGGCAGGGAACACGGGAGAGGACAAATGACTCATCACAGCCCTGTTAACTGGTTAATCCTCAGTATGTACACTAGCTCGCTGATGTGACTAAGGGACACTTCACCCACAGAGAAGGAGGAAGGAAAAGAGTTGATTTCAAAAAGGAAGAAAAGGTACTTAGAAGGATGGGACAGCATTTTTCAAGGTCCAGGGTTGCTGCCGATATTTTTGCCATGTGTCCAGGTAGCTCAGCTTTTAGATTTGCCACGCTGCTGCATGAGTCCGAAATAGACAGCTAAACGACATTGAAGTAAAACGAAAAGCCAAGTATGCGTTTACCATACCCAAAGAGGCAAAATTTTAGCTCCAAATGCTTTCAAAAGGTTTAATGCTTCCATGCCACCAGCTCCAGCGCTATCAGACACTCACAGGCTGCTTTACTCAGAAGGTCCCAGCTCGCCAAGTGCTGCAGCTCATTCCATCCAGCTGCCCTGCTCTTGTAGGTATTCACCACTCTGCCAATCTTTCTCCATGAACTTTGTCCACAGCCTTTTTATATTACTCTCACTTGCTGAATAAATTGTTGGATAACATTTAGCTCAGAGCTGGCCCCTGGGAGTCTGTGCGGATGGGGTCTTCACTTTCCAGCCCTTTCATAGCAGCTATTTTTGAAGCTGACTTATCTGCTGGATGTCCTGTAACCTGAAATTGAAGTTGAACCCTGCTGCGCTGGCATAGCTCTGGGCTATCGACCCACCCATAGCGTCACTAAAGATGGAAAGCAAGTTTGTAGTGGCCGATTTCCACAAGTCCAGGGTGACTCATTCCCCTGAGATACCTCCTCTGTGTACCTGTCTGATGGACTGGGCTTTGTGTTTTACTGACTGACCTCTTCCTTCTGCCCCTGCAGTTCTCCTGGAGCTGCCTCAGTCGCTGGCCATCACTGGGGGCTATGCCCAGCAGTACCGAGCCGTGCAGCTGCACCTGCACTGGGGCTCCCTGACAGGACCCGGCTCGGAGCACACTGTCAATGGGCACCGCTTTGCTGCAGAGGTAAGGAGCCCTCGTGGTGATGGATGCATCCTCTCTTCTCCCACTGCTGGGCAGGGAGGGTGCTGGAGTGCTGTCTTGTTCCTAGCTCATGGCCTTGGTTGTCGCTGGATGAATGTCCCATTCCCCAGGCAGCTCTGCAGCAGCAGAGTTCAGTGTAGGAGCCTATGCTTCAGTGCTCAGCACCTAAACCAAGAGCCAGGCTCATGCCACAGCCTGCAGTGCAGAGCTGAGGAGGAGACCACCCTCCAGGATGCTCTGCCCACAGGTGGATCTTATTTATCCTTGTACGTATCTCAAGGCTGGGTGTCAAGAAGATGGGACCAGACTCTTTTCAGTGGTGTCCAATGACAGGATGAGAGGCAAAGGACATAAACTAAAACATAGGAGGTTCCATCTAAACATGAGGAGAAACTTCTTTACTTTGAGGGTGCCAGAGCCGTGGAACAGGCTGCCCAGAGAGGCTGTGGAATCTCCTTCTCTGGAGACATTCAAACCCACCTGGACACCTTCCTGTGTGATCTGCTCTGGTGAACCTGCTTTAGCAGGTGGGCTGGACTGGATGTTCTCCAGAGGTCCCTTCCAAATCCAACCATTCTGTGATTCTGCGGGCTGGGGCTGGCCAGGTGTGAGTGGTGCAGCCTGTCCCCAAGTTGCAGGCCAGTCCTGGGCTGATGGAGCAGGATTCATGGCAATCCCTGGGTTGGGGAAGCCAGCTCCCTGGGTGGCTGTGAGCAGCCTGCTTTGGGAGCTGCAGGGACTGTTTACTCTGTACACACCACCCTCCAGCTCTGCCAGCTCCCATCTGGTTTTATCTCTCCTTCTCTAGCTGTTGTCCTCAAAGCGAGCCCAGCTCTGCAATACAAGCCCCTGGTATCTGGGGCAGGGTGGTGGTGTGCTGAGCCTGTGGGCAGACCTTCATGCTTCCTACTTCACAGTACCGTGCTTTCTCAGTCCCATCAGCATGGGACACATGTTCATGCTGAACATGAGCCAGCAGTGTGCCCAGGTGGCCAAAAAGGCCAACAGCACCCTGGCTTGTATCAGGAATGGTGTGGCCAGCAGGACCAGGGCAGTGATTGTCCCCCTGTACTCAGCACTGGTGAGGCTGCACCTCGAATCCTGTGTTCAGTGTTGGGCCCCTCACTGCAAGAAGGACATTAAAGTGCTGGAGAGAGTTCAGAGAAGGGCAACAAAGCTGGTGAAGGGTCTGGAGCACAAGTCTGATGAGGAGCAGCTGAGGGAGCTGGGGCTGTTCAGCCTGGAGAAAAGGAGGCTGAGGGGAGACCTGATCACTGTCTGCAACTGCCTGAAAGGAGGTTGTAGCATGGAGGGGGTTGGTCTCTTCCCCTCAGTAGCAAGCGGTAGGATGAGAGGAAATGGTCGCAAGTTGCACCAAGGGAGGTTCAGATTGGATATCAGATAAAGGAGTCTTCATGGAAAGGGTTGTCAGGCATTGCAACAGGCTGCCTAGGGTAGTGCTTGAGTCATCATCCCTGGAGATGTTTAAAATACATATAGATGAGAGTCTTAGGGACATGGTTAGGTGCCAGTGTTAGGGTGTTAGGTTATAGTTGAACTCAATGATCTTGAGGGTCTCTTTCAATCAAAATGATTCCATGATTCCCCTCCTTGGAGGGGTGCTCAGCACTGGTGCATGTCTCCCCCAGCCCTTGCTCTGCCAGGCTGGAGTCCTATGGGGGTGAATACCTCCTGGAGGTGCCTTTCTTGCATCAAGGTTTCATATTTTCCTTCCAGATCCATGTTGTCCACTACAACACCAAGTATGCCAGCGTTCAGGAGGCGATGAACCAGCCAGATGGCCTGGCTGTACTGGGAGCCTTCCTGGAGGTGAGTCCCACGGCTCAGGCCTGAGCAAGAAGGGGTGGGGTGCGGGGGCGGATTTGGGGTGGGCAGAGCTGGGCAAAGTTTTGGGGACAGGCAAAGGCACAAGTGCTCCTGGGGAGAAGGGGAAAGAGAAGGCAGGGCAGCCCCAATGGGAGGAAGGTGTCACTGGGATGGGATGCCCTCACAGGGAGTGATTCCTCTCTGCTGGTCAGTCTCTGTTTGGCCCCTGTGCTCGTCATTACTGTGCAGTCTCTGTGTTGCAGGTTGGGCCAAGGGAGAACCCATACTATCAGGAAATACTTGAGCATCTGTACAAAATCCAAAGAGAAGGTAAGGTCTTCTCCCACCTAGCACTTGTTTTGGAGGCCGCAGCCCAGCAGAGAAAAACTCTGCATGGCAGAAATAAGCTGCAGCAGGCATTTCCCATATGCATGAGAGTAGGGGAGCATTGCATGGCTTGTACAGAAACAGCTATCCAAGCTGCCTTCTGCTCGCACATGCTTTCCCCTGCCTCCAGACCAAACCCACCGCTCTGTCTCCAGCTCACCAGCAGCAGCAGTGTGGACCCTGGCACACGCAGTGCCAGGCTGCCCATGATCTCCATGGCAGTCCTGTCTGTTGCCCTCCAAGGGGTTGCCCAGTCCCACTCCTGTGGTGGTGTTTTTTTTTTTTCTGCCAGGTGAGGAAGTCTCGGTGCCTGGATTCAACATTGCAGGTCTGCTGCCTGCCAACCTGAAACTCTACTTCCACTACAATGGCTCTCTGACCACCCCTCCCTGCTACCAGTCAGTGAAGTGGACAGTCTTCAACCAGACCATGACGATCTCTCATGCCCAGGTCTGTCAAGGCAATGAGTTCTGTGTTCTGTCTTGCCCAGCCTCTCCCTGCAAGCCTGGACCATCCGTGCTGGTTCCCTGGAGCTTGCCTGGCTCCCAAACGCGGGATGCACCCTGCTCTGCTCACACCATTCTCCCTCCAGATGTCAATGCTGGTGACGAGCCTGAGACATGACGACAGTGAACCTCTGCAGAACAATTACCGGCTGGCCCAGGACCTGTATGGGCGACGAGTGCTGGCGAGTTTCCAGACCACCCTCCCTTCAACGAAGCACTTGCCTTCTGGTAAGGCGCTCCTGAGTGCGTTCGGGCTGCACCCAGCTGTGGGGATGCAGGGGTGGGACAAGGAGCAGGAGTCAAGGCCTCATGTCTCTTCTGGAAATGCAGCAATTGCACGGGTCAGCGCTGCCCAGCAGGTGGCTTACAGCAACACTGGTCTTGGGATCCTGCTCTCCACCATTTCTGTACTTGCCTTACCTTACATGGGGAATATTAGTTTCTAGAAACTATTTTATCCTTCGTCTTGCAGAAATAATAGTAGTGGGACTAGGGAATGTAGGGTCAAGGGCAAACAGCCAGGTCCTAGCATCCCAGATAGCCTCTTCATCCCCAAACATAATAGCTAAAATCGTTAGAGGCTGCAGTGAGCACCCCACTGCCAAACCCCTTCCCCAAGGCCGTGCTCTGTCAGGGGCTGTGTAGCCATTGTGGCCGGGTACGTGATCCCCTGCCCAGCACATCCCCACCTGCCCATCCTCAGTTTGTCCTTGAAAATCTTTCTTGCATTGGTGGCTTCCAGCAATGAGTAGAAATTGCTGTTGATTCTCAGGTGTGACTATCGCTCTGTGTCACGGAATTCTTGCCCGTTGCTGCTCTCTGAGATCAGTGGGGTTTTTCTGTCCAACATCCTGTTCCTTTTCTATTTTTGTAGCATGCCCTATACCTTGTGTCAAGGTGACTAACAGAGACAGCACACAGGCTTGGTCCCAGGCCCTTGGGCAATGCCTCGGTAACCACACACCACGGTGCAAGGCACTTCCCTTCACCATCCCACCTGCAGCCAGTTTGTTAGCGTCTGCAGGCTTTTAATCACTGTGGTCTTCAACCTGGCTAGCATTTTCCCATGAGGCACCGCATCAAATGCTTTGCTGAAGTCACGAGTGATAAAATCTACTGCATTTTCTTTGTCTAGAATATCACTTATCAAAGAAGGATATCGGGTTAGGCTGGCATGCTCTATCTTTGGTAAACCTGTTAGATACTTTATCATATTTTCCATTTACCTCTAAGCTTTTCTTTTACCACTTTCTTGCAGAAGCTGTTCCAAAGCCTCCAGTTGCTGAGGCTGGGGTGAGGGGGTAGTTATCCAGCTCACCTTTTTATTTTCTCTCCCTATTTGCTATTCCTATTCAACAACCCCCACTTTAACAGAGCCGTGAAGCTCTTGTTCCTGGAGAGCCAGGACCACATCCCAGGACTCACGGATGTGGTTACTGGTCCCCTGACTTGTGGGGGGGTGTGTTGGGGTTTTCTCCCCACCCTGACGCTGATAAGGGTGTATTTAGCCCTGGGGCAGCTGAGATGGAGTGTTGTGGGGTCACCTCTCGCTTTGCTTGCAGCTGCACCTCTTGTTCCCACACTTGTTGATCTTTCCCCAGTCGCCCCCAGTTCAGGATAGCCACTCCTGACCCCGGCTGCTGGTTGAAGGCGGCGACTTCCCCGCGGCAGCCATGCAGCTGGATATGGTCTGCAGATAGTGCCACTCTGTGAGCAATAACTGAACCATGTACAGATGATAATGCAGCTGTTTAAAAGCAATGCTGCCACACTGGGTAAATATTTGCCTGATACAGCCCCTTCCCAGCATATAGGGCCACTGGGCCACCCTCGTGCAGGGTGCCCTGCCAGCAATGGCCTCCCGAGGAGCTGCTCACCATGTCACTGCGGGCCGCTGTCCCCACCATTGCGGCCTGCTGGGCTCACCCCATGCCCCGCTCCGGGGGCTCATGTGGGGTTCGGTGCACTCACGGGGTGCTGCAGTGCTCGGCACCTTGCCTGCCTGCTTCCCCGGTGGTGGCAGCAGCGATAAGGGAGTTTCTGGCTGGGCTGTGTTTTAGGGATCCTTTTTTTATTTATTTATTTTTTTTTTTACCCCTTCCCTCGATGCTTATGGCAGGGTGTCAGGGCTGGTCTCCCTTCAGCAGGATGCTGTGAGCTGCTGGGGATCCAGCAGGCAGGTCTCCCCTGTCTGCTGATGGGGATTCCTGTGGGTAGCCCTGCTGTGGCTTGAAGCCCTGCATGTTGGACACTTCCCAGACACCTCGGGCAACCTCTGACTGTGCTGTCTCTCTTCCAGGTAGTGACGACTCCGCAGCAGCAGGTGGGTGAGGGGCTGGCCCAGGGGAGGGGAAGGTGTCTCAGGGGATGTTCCTGCCTGGGCAGGAGGGTCCCAAGAGCTGTGTGCTGAGCTGGGGGGCTGGCAGCCATGGTGGGTCTGCAGCTCTGCCTTAGCATCCCTGCAGCCGGCTCTCATCCTCTTCTCTTTGTCTCCTTTGCAGAAGGACACTCTTCATTTCACCCAGGTAAGCATGCTCAGACAAGGCTGCTGCCTTCATGTTCCCTCTGTCTTTGGGCTATGGGCCGGCTCCAGCCTTGCCCAGTAGCCATGGGGACCATCCCTAGTGTAACGTGCCTGTGCTTGGCTTGCAGGGGACATACTGGCTGTACTCTTCGGGGTGCTCTTTGCTGTCACAGCACTGGCCTTCCTGCTGTACATCTACAAGCACCGCAGCCAGAATGCACGGTGAGCGATGGGCGGGTAATACAGGTCTGGGGCTTGGGAATGAGAGTTAAGGGGGTCTTTTGGACACCAAGATGGGTTAGCAAGTTCCCCCTGCCTGCTCTAACACGCTCCCCTCTTCCTTGCTGACCAGGCTGGACTCACCAACCAAATCCAAGGTCATCTACACAGCAGCCGCCACTGAGAACACTGCCTGAGCCCCGTGCCTCTGTGGTGGTCCCAGACCCGCCGGCTCAGCCTGTCACCCCCTCCCCTCACTCCCACCCTGGGCCGAGGGGTGGCCAGCGGCTCCAGCATCCCTCAACTGCACGGGCTGCCCACACGGACTGTTTGCCTGGGGCAGCATCTGGCCTCAGCAGGTATTTTTGTTATAAAAAAAGGTTAAAAATGTATTTAAAAAAAAATGAAAACAAAATAAAATTTTTAAAAAAAACTAAAAGCAAAAGCCTTCCATGGTGCCAGCCCTCTCTGCCATTCTTGTACAAAGCTGTGGTGCACGAAAGGGCACCAGTGGAGCTGGACCCACAGCGGAGAGGGGTGCACAGGGACCCCTACCAAACTGACAGAAACAGCATCGGCCTCCACGTGCCAGGCAGAGCTCCAGAGCAAGCAGCACAGGGCTCTTCACACAGCCCAGCCCTGCCCTCCATCGCCCTGGGACTTCTTCCTCCTCTTATTTGTGCAAAGTGTTGGAAAAACATAAGCCGTGGCTTGGTAGGGCTGGAGAAAGGCAGAACTAAAGGTGGCAGAGCCATTGCTTACTCACTGGATGCCCCCCACCCAGCACCCTCCACTTCTCCCATAGCAGGAGCAGTCCGAGGCCCACAGCTGCCTCCCACTTTTCCTGGTGGCTCCTGTGCTGCTGGAGACAAACCCCAGGGAGCTCTACAGCCACACAAAAACAGAGAGAAACAGGCGAGGTCTGAGAGAGGGGAAGACCCTGGAGTTCTCCAGCTCCCAGCAGCCTCCACCCCAAAGTGGTAAAACTAGAGCCCAGCTTTTGCTAAGATGGACAAAGCAGGAGCAAGGCCTACAGGCAACTGGGGTCTACAACTGTCAGACCCTTCCCCAGTCACACCAGCACAAGCTGCTGCCACCACTGCCGCGGGGTGCTCGCACCCTCCCTGTGAGGGCAGCGCTGCGGCCATACACAGCCCCACTTGTCTGTGGTACTTTTTATTGGTATAAAAGCCTGCTGTGGATAAAACAGCCTTCTCAGCCCTGAGCCCACTGGCAGCTTCTCCCTCTGAGCCATGTGGCTGGGCATCAGGGCCAGTGCCTGCCTAAAAATCCCCATCTGAGTGCAGGAAAGAGCAATGATCCCCTGTAATGGTCCCTTGAACCTCCTCCCCAAGCTGTGCTGGCGTCTGCTGCAAGGTTGTATCTCCTGAGCCCTCCACCACCATCCCCATCTGCTTGGTCCTTAGTGTACAGTCTTTTCCCCACCCTCCTCCCATCCCGGTCCCCCAGCACCACTGTCCCTGCATCAGGGTGCCAGCTTGCTGCAGCTACCACAGTCCAGCGCCAGGACTACAGCTCCCAGAGCAGCCAGGCTGGGCAAAGAGGTGGAGAAAGTAACATCACAGCGGTCAGCTCTGACTCAGAACATGGCAGGCACTTTGCAAAGCTGATGCCTCCACCTGCAGTGAGGAGGCGATGCAGGTTCCCCTCCCCAGCGCAGGTGACGGTGCATATTATGCGGCAGGGGGAGAAGCGATGGGTTTCTTTGGGCTCAGGCCTCCAGCAGTCCAAGGTAGCATCCTTCCCAGGCAGGAAAACTGGGGCTCTGCTAACAGCGAGGCCAGCAAAGCCAAGTCCCCCAAAACTGGGCTGTTTTCCGGGGGCTCCCAAAAGGGCGTCAGAGAGAGCCAGCCCCAGTCACACTGGTCAGCTGGCTGCCACAGCCAGACCCCAGTATGTGCTGTACTGGGACTGGCCAGGGTCCCCCAGTGCAGGAGAAAAGATATTGCAGAGAAGGTGACGGCCACTCTTGCCGCCAGGATGGAGGGGAGGGCAGGGGTGGTGGGGACATGAGCATCCCGCAGGGCCTCAGGATGCCGGCTGGGGGCTGGCTCCACTACGCAGACCTGTAGGAACCAAGACGAAAGTGCTTTAGTTTTCGCTAGACTCCTTACTCCACCTGCTTCTCCCAGGAGAGGCAACAACCCGACCACAGCCCCAAAACCCAGCATCTTCTCCAGTCTGGCAGCAAAGGGGATGATGCCCATGCTCCAGACCCAGGGACACCCTTCACCCCACCATGGCAACAGTCCTGGTACCCAGAAGAACCCACAGGGTCCCCCATCCCTTTTATGGAGCAGGACTTACAGAGCAGGAAGCGCCGCAGGTTCTGGGCAGATCCCCCTGAGAGCACGTAAGCCCAGGTGGCGGCAACGGCCATCAGCAGGTAGGAGGGCACCAGGCTGCCCACATACAGGGGGTTGAAAAATGTCTGGGGAGAGAGGAAGGAGAGGACAGTGCCAGGATGAGTGGCAGCGTCACTACCTCAACAAATGGAGCTGGGTAGGGGACACTAGCTCTGGGAATCGGTTTGTAAACAGCCAGGTGCAAGACCCTCAAAGCCAACTGCTTTGCTAGTGCTGAAGGCTGCTTCCCTAACCCTAGCACAGGGACCAGCACACACCACTGCTGTTCCCAAATACAGATCCCAATGCAGAGCTCTGCTCCCAGATACTCACCGACCCCGAAACAGCAAGGTGCATGACAACAACTGCTGTGATCTCCCACCAGCGGCGATGCTCACAGCCATGGAAGAAGAGGATCCCCCAGAAGGTGTGAAGGAAAATCAGCACCATGGTCATAAAAGCTGCAGGGAGTGGCAGAGGAGTGTCACCAGAGAACCACCTGCCCTGACCCGGCCCAGGGGCTCAGGGAAGGATGTAGAGGAGCTGGGGGAGTAGGGACACTGCTGGGCGGGACTGGGAGGCACTGGGGCAGACCCCAAGTGTGTGATGGATGGGGGAGAGGAGCAGGTAGGGTCACAGGGGACAAAGAGAAGGGTCTGGCACAGAGAGTTGTGACAGGGGACTGTAAGAGGCTTGGATGGGTACAAGTGCAGTATGAAGGGGACGGCATGGAGAGGAGACCACAGCCTCTTGGGTGTGCCTCCTTTGTGGGGCAGAGGGTGCCAGTCGCTCACCTGAGGTCAGGAAGTAGAGCTGCGAGTCCCCGTGGATCCCCACGGTGCCGGGCCCCAACGCGTCAGCCAGGAGATTGATCATGGAGAAGGCGCCGCTCATGAGGCCAAAGCCCACACCAGCCACTGCCGGGAGAGGGACACCGTCAGGCCATGAGCCACCCAGGGACACCCCAGGCACCTCCCAGACAGCTTCAGGGTTAGAAACCTTCCCTTCCCCACAGCACCATGCCCAGCCCTGCCCAGGCTTGCCCCTGGCCCTGCAACTGGGGTGTCCCGCTCTGCAAGGAACTCACCATACGCCATTTGCTGGATGGAAATGGGGGAGCAGCCATCCTCGCTGAGGGCCACCAGCCCCTCGATAGCCTTCCTGTGGGGTGAAAGCATCCTGGAGCCTGACACAGCCCGGCCACCTCCCAGGGCGTGGCACAGCACCGGGATCCAGCAGACAGGAGCTGTGGTCTCTGCACCATCCCACCCTCCTGGTAACGTCCCCATAATGAAACCACAACAGAGAGACCATCTGTACAACTGCCCTGCACCACCAGACAAACCATGCACGTGAAAACCATGCAAAGCCACATAGAGAGAGATTTTCCACAGAGAGATACGAGTACCAGCCAGCCTCTCACTGGCGTGAACAGGACATCAGAAGCAAAAAAAGCAGCACCCTTGCAGGGAAAACAGCCCCAGCACCAGCGTGGGAGGTGTGTGACATGGGGGCGTACCTGATCTTCGCATTTATACTCTTAGAAGATGTTGGAAGCAAAATGGAGAGGGTGCAGAGAAGAGCTCAAAAAGCTAGAAAAATTATTTGCCCGCAGAAACTGGGAGAGGTGGGCTTCATAATTCTTATCAGCTAGAGCTGTGGCAGGTAAGGAGCACACCAGATGGCTCCTGGGCCCAGGGAGGAGAGCAGAGCTTGCAGCCAGAGATCCACAGGGTGAAAGGAAGCTCAGTGGCTGGTGTTAGAAGCTGCTCCGTGGAGCTCTGCTACCCCCTGCCTGCCTGCTCCTGGCAGCACCCAGCCACAGCGAGCGGTGCGAGGCCTTGGACCTGCCCCCCCCAGCCTTCACCCAGCCCCTTGCCAGCACCCAGTTTGGGGGTATGAGGGAGGCCAATCCCCGCATTGCCTTCCTTTGTCTGCCTGCACTGCACAGCCCTGCCACAGTGTCCGTCTGTCCGTCCAATTGCAGGATGGCGTGCAGCATGTGCTCACCTGCAGGCGGCACAAGCCCCACACTCTAGGCCAGCAGTGCCAGGGAGGCCAGGAGCTGCTGGGGCTGCCCCCAGACTTTGCCCTGGGCTGGCCAGGGTACCAAGCACAGCGCCAGCAGTAATGTGCCACCCCTGGGAGTGCCAAAACCACCTTCAGGCTGTCCCCATTCACACAAAACCCTCCCTCAGAAAGGAATAAGACCTGCCAAGAGGCAATGGCAGATCCTTAACCCTCTCTGCCCCACATGCAGCAAAGTGCGCATTTCCCAGTGCCTGGCATCCCCCTGCTGTCCCCCCAAACTGTGGGGGCACTGCTGGTGCTATTCACCATGGTAGACAGGATGCGGCATGTCCTGCAGCAGCCCAAACCCACAGTCTACCTGTCCCAAATTCAGGGAGATGCTACCAGCCACCTCCACCATGGGTCCTCCAGACCTTAGGGCTGTTCTGCTCCACCACCTAGGACCCACTTGAGGGCAACATCCCAAAACAGATGCCACCTGTGTGCTCCCAGTGAGGACCGAGGTAGCTTCATGCCACACTTGGCATCCCTCAAAGCCCAGGGGCTCCCAGTCAAAATCCAGCACCCACCATAGCCTGGAGGATCATCTGGCAGTCTGGAGCAGGGTGGGAGATGCCCTTACCTGAGGAGCTTGTAGTAGAGGAAGCGGAAGGCCTCCTGCAGCAGCACAGAGAACATAACCCCAAATATCAGGAGCCCCTTCTGCAAGGGTTCATCCCGGGGATCGCTGCCTTTGACCGCGATGAACCAGATGAGGGAGGAGAGCAGCAGCGACACCAGCCAGAAGAAAGCCCTGCAAGGGCAAGAGAGCTGCTGGCACCAGTGCTGTGCCAGGACTGGTACCGGTACCGTGCCCACCACACTACAGCTGCGCCCCTCTGCGTTGGCACTGGCAGCTCTGTCCCAGCCTTGCACACTCTCTGACCAGTACCAGAGTCATTCTGGTACCAGTGCTGGGCAGCTGGTACCTGTACTGGTACCATTGCTGTGCCTGCACTCCTGCACTGGTAACCACACCAGCACCAGTGCCCTGTTGAGCCCATACCAGTACCAGTACCTGTGCCAGACCCATATCCAGGCTGGTACCAGATCTGGTACCATACCCTACTGATCCCACACTGGTACTGGTACTGGTACCCGTGCCCCTCCTGTATGCATGCACCAGTACCACTACCAGTTCTGTACTGGTACCAGTGGTCCACTGATCCCATGCCATTACTGATATCAGTGTCCTCTCCCTTGTGCCCCCACCGCACAGCAACCATAATGACACCAGTGTAAAGAATGGCACCAGTACAAGCACCAGTACTGGTACCCCTGTCATGCCCACAAAGGTACCAGTACAAGTACTGGTCCTCCTGCTGCGTACACAATGGTACCAGTACAAGTACGGTTACTGGCGCCCCTGCCACACTCACCCAGGTATGAGCATCAGTACTGGTGCTGCCGTCATAACCGCAACCACCAGCATGAGTACTGGTACAGGTACTGGTCCTGCTGTTGTACCCACAGCATCACCAGTACTGGTCCCACCAATGTGGCTCTGCCAGTACCAGTAACATCCCTGTCACACCCATACTGGTACCAGCGTTTGTACTGGTGCCCTCATCACACCCTTACTGGTACCAGCACTTGTACCAGCGCCCTCGTCACACCCTTACTGGTACCAGCACCAGCACTGGTACTAATGCCCCAATCACATTTATACTGGTACCAGCACCAGCACTGGTACTAATGCCCTATCACACCCACAATGGTACCAGTACTGAAGCTGGTACCAAAGCCCCCATCATACCCATACTGGTACCAGTACCAGCAATGGTACCAGCATCCCATTACGCCCATACTGGTACCAATACCAGCAATGGTACCAGCGTCCCATTACGCCCATACTGGTACCAGTACCAGCACTGGTACCAGAGTCCCATCACGCTCATATTGGTCCCAGTACCAGCACTGGTACCAGTACCTCTGCTACGCCCATACCGGCACCAGTACCAGCACTGGTACCGGTGCCCTTGTCCCACCCATACTGGTACCAGTGCTGAAGCTGGTACCAGCGCCTGTCACGCCCATACTGGTAGGAGCAGCAATACTGGCGCAACACCAGCACCGATACCACTACCGGTGCCGCCTCCACCCCCGTGCCACTCCCGGTGCCGGCGCGGGACTGACCCGGCGATGAGGATGATGATGCGGAGCGGGTCGCGGGCGATGGTGAAGACGAAGAGGCCGAAGGCCGGCCCGAAGGCGATGAAGGTGCACCCGAAGAAGACGGCGAGCGTCATGGCGGCGGGGCCCGGGACACGGGAGCGGGGACGGGACCCGCAGACTCGGCCCGGACCGGCCCCGCGTCCCCCCTCCCCGCCCTTCCGGGGCCGCCTGACGTCATGGGCCGCCTGCGCGCGCCGCCGGAAGTGGCGCGCTGGGCGGGGTCTGTGCGGGGCGGGGCTGGGTGTGTCGCGGAGGGGGCGTGGTCTGAGCGGGGGGCGGGGCGTGTCGCGGCGGGGCTCCGGTCCCGTCGCTACGTCAGAGGATGCAATGGGCACCGGGCCGGTCCCCTCAGCAGGCGGAGCGCAGCCTGCGCTGCCGGGAGCCTGGCGCTGCTGCTGCTGCCCGGACAGGGCGTGGGCCAGGTGGGGCTGCCGGGGCTCGGGCGGGACGCAAGCGCAACGTCCTGCACCTGGATCAGGGCAACCCCCGGTATCAACACAGGCTGGGGGATGAAGGGATTGAGGGCAGCCCTGCGAAGAAAGACTTGGGGGTGCTGGTGGATGAAGGATTGGACATGAGCCAGCAATGTGCACTCACAGCCCAGAAGGCCAATTGTGTCCTGGGCTGTGTCACAAGGAGCGTGTCTAGCTGGTCAAGGGAGGTGATTCTGCCCCTCTGCTCCACTCTGGTGAGACCCCACCTGGAGGTCTGTGTCCAGCTCTGGTTCCTCAGCACAGGACAGACGTGGACCTGTTCGAGGGGGGCAAAGGATGCCACGAACATGACCAGGGCAGGCTGAGAAAGTTGGGGTTGTTCAGCCTGGAGAAAAGAAGGCTCCGGGGAGACCTTATTGTGGCCTTTCAGTGCTTAAAAGGGGCCTATAAGAAAGATGGGGACAGAGTTTTTAGCAGGACCTGTTGCGATAGGATGAGAGGTGATGGTTTTAAACTAAAAGAGGGGAGATTCAGGCCAGACATGAGGAAGAAATTTTTTACATAAAGGTGGTGAAACACTGGCATAGGTTGCCCAGAGAGGTGGTAGATGCCCCATCCCTGGAGACATTCAAGGCCAGGCTGGATGAGCCTCTGAGCAACCTGATCTGATTGAAGATGTCCCTGCTCGTTGCAGTGGGTTGGACTAGATGGCCTTTGAAGGTCCTTTCCAACCCAAACTGTTCTGTGATTCGATGTGGTGGCTGTCTCTGAGGGTTCCCAGCTGCCTGTCACCCCACTGATGGTCTATATCACTGTAGAGCACCTCGTTTCCTCTGATCCTCTTGCCCCGCTCCCCTGCAGTGTCTGCTCTGCACTCATAGCTCAGGTAGCGCAGCCCAGATGTGGGGCACAGCACCAGCGGCTGTGTACGTAACTCATGCAGAAATGAGGCAGCACCACGTGTTTATGACCATGCACGTTTTCTTCCAGCTGCCTTATTCTCTGGCGGGATGAACGCATCAGTAATATCAATTTGGAGACTGGAAGCTTTGTGCGGCACTTGTCTTTAGGTGGCCTGACCTGTTCTGAAATCATGCAGAGCCCTGCAAAACCCACACAGCTTGGCAAGGTGGCTCTTCCCATCCCCACCCAAATGTATGGGACTGTAAATGCAGTCAGGGACTGCAGGATGGTGGTGGTCTGTGTATGTCTCATCAAAGTATCTCTGCCATACTCTTTGTGTGGTCCTTCCTTTCAAGCATGTAGCTTAAGGGCATTGAACAGGAAGGATCTGGAGATGAGATATGAGATGAGATGAGACACCAGAGTGATGAGAAAGCTATAGAAGAGAGCAGAGGTGAGAAGCTGCTAGAGGTTAATGTGGTTTATCAATGGGGTGGCAGCTAAAAGCTCATCGGGGAGATCTTTGGTCTGTCGGGCCAAGAAAAACAAATCCAAAGGTTGAAATTCAACAGGAGACATGCAAGGGGAGGGAGGAGGGGACGGGCTCTGACGTCCTCAGCATTGGTCTGATTAATGCATGTGGGAGATGTGTCTCCAAGCTGAACCCTCTGCCAGCGGCTCCACTGTGCCTGGCCTCTTGGAGCTTCTCCCAGCTCCATCTTTCTTCAGGGTCACGAGGGGAAGGAGATGGGTGAGATGATGGAGAAAATGTGAAGCTCTGCTGAACTGTGACATTATCACCTCTAGTTTTTGGGTCAGAGCATCACACCAGAGTGGCAGCCAGGATCTCACTGCCAAACCACAGAAAATTCAGAGAGGGGAAAAAAAAAAATGGCCCTTGCAGCAGGGTGTAAATGGTTAAGTTAAATGGACAGGTCCAAACCAGGAGGCAAGAGCAGCAAATGGGGAAAACGTCTGTGTGTGAAAGGGCTCTTTGTCACCACAGGAAGGCGAAGGGCACACAGAGCCTGGGGATGCAGCCTGACAGCAGCACAGGGCAGGCTGGTTTGCAGCACAGGGCGGGCTGGTTTGCAACACGGGGTGCAGGCTCCTGCAGCAGAGGTGGGTTTGTGTTCTTGTGCCTTTTGCAGCCAGACAACCCCCTGCCTGGAAGGTACTTTGACCAAACAACAGAAGGGCTCAGCTGATGTGCTGCAGAGAAGCAAGGCCGACCCAAGGAGGAGCTCCAGCCCTTGCTCAGGGCCTGCTCAGTGGGCCAGGACAACGTGTACTCTCCTTCCCTCCAGCACGTCCCAGGAAGGGAGGCTGCAGCTCCCAGAGGGACTCGCAGCCTGGGAGGACAACCAGAAAATGAGCACCCCATGCAAGGAGAGCCCCTCTCCCTGTAGGGCGAGGTCTCGGAGCCACAAACCAGAGGTGCATGGCCAGGGGAGGGCAGGAGGCCGGCAGCACCTGGGCAGGAAAGAGATGCAATCTCGCCACCCTCCTTTCCTGAGCTGAGAGGCACAGCAGATAAAGGAAGGCAGATAATGAAAGCTGTCCCTGCCGCCGCTCGCTAGGGCGATGTCCTGGCTCGGCAAGGGGTCAGCATGAACTGTGTTTCCTGGCAGCGTGAGGCTGTGCTTCTAGAGGGATATCCGCTGGGTAGCGTGGGACAGCAGGGCTCGGGGCACATCACGGCGGGCCCCGAAGCGCAGGGCAGGGACAAGATCACGACTTTGGGCATCCCCAGGGAATCTAGCCCGTTTTGGTGACAGCAATGAGGCACATCCTGCTGCTTTTCTCTTTGTGTTGGAGAAAATACAGCAAGTCAGGAGCAGGCTTCCTGAATGCTTTGGGAAGTGGTTGCTTACTGCGTTAATATTTGCTATTTTATACAGCTGTCCGTCAGGCAGGCATTCAGCAACTGGTGATAGAGAATGCAACTAGTATGCAGGGTAAGCAGCTAACCACAGGCCTGGAAAAGACCCTGATAACTAATAATCATAGAATCATGGAACCATTTTGGTTGGAAGGGACCCTCCGGATCATCGAGTCCAACTATTAACCCAACACTGGCACTAAACTATGTCCCTAAGAACCTTGTCTATTAGTACATGTCTTTCAAACCCCTCCAGGGATGGTGACTCAACCACTTCCCTGGGCAGCCTGTTCCAATGCCTGACAACCCTTTCTGTGAAGAGATTTTTCTTTATATCCAACCTAAACCTCCCCTGGTACAACTTCAGGTCATTTCCTCTTGTCTTATCACTTGTTACTTGGAGGAAGAGACCAACACCCTCTTCTCTACAACCTCTTTTCAGGTAGCTGTAGAGAGCGAGAAGGTCTCCCCTCAGCCTCCTTTTCTCCAGGCTGAACAGCCCCAGTTCCCTCAGTCAACCCTCATAATAATGTGTGCGTGCATGGTCACACACATGCTCAGCTGGCAACGCGAACCATGAAGCAGATCCCATGGAGAGATCAAAGACCTTGTGGCTTCCCCAAGTAGGTAAAATGCTGGCTATGTAAGGGGACATGCCAGTGGCATATGTCTGTCACTGTGCGCTTGAAGAGGATGGTCATTTTGAACTGAGCTTTAGATGTAGAAGTTTCCTGGGCATGCCAAGAGAGTGGTAGAGACACAACCTGAACCACGTGGTTATTGCTGCCAGCCCCCATGGCTGCAGAGGACATCCTTGTGCTGGCCATACCCCCCTGGACCTAAGGCCCTGCAGAACCTCCTTGCATGAACCAGGCAGGGAGACCCCCCCACGGCACTGCCCAGAGCCTCCATCCACCCTCAAGGACTGAGTGTGCCCACCTCTTTTGTCAAACTGCTTTAATATCTGGACATGAAGACAGGACAGAGCCAGTCAGGCTGTGCACAGACAAGATGCCCCTGAGCCATAGTGTAAGGCTGCAGGGCTTCCCTTCTCAATGGATGTGTGGATTTGGCCAAGACGCGATTCAGCTGATGACGTCCTGAGCATGCCAGCGGGGTGCACGTGTGGGGTAGGGAAGAGGGATGGGGCCTCCCCAGGGCAGCTCAGAGGTTGTTCAGCTCCAACAAGGTCTGGTCCAGGACCTGGTGGATGCCCACGTTCTCCTCTTTGGCACTGGCCAGACTCTCTGTGGATACAAGAGACACCCAGCCACGCACACAGACACATCCCAAGTGTACCCAGGTGCAGACAGACCCACGCACACCACACCAAGCAGAGACACACACACACAGATGGACATTTCAGTATGGTGCCAGCCTCCAGCTGAGTGGGGCATCCCTGTGGAGCTGAGTCCATGCGGGCAGCCCCACGGCCGGCAGGGATGAGCCCAGCCACTCCGGGACCTGCCGGGGCAGCCAGGCCAGCCAAGCCGGTCCCTGGGGGCTGGCAGTCCTCGCTCTTCATCATTTCCATCCTCCCATGGTGTCCCTGGCCCCATGCTGGGCCCTCAAAGGCGTGGGTACCACTGGTGGGTACCACTCCCCAGCCAGCCACCAGCACATCCTGCCCCGGGGCGGTTGTGGGTATTTCCACAAACACTTGGACAGTGAAAGAGGAGAGCCAGTGCCTGCTGTGTGACCCAGCGGTGCTCCGTGAAGAGAAGGAGTGAGACAGCAGCCCAGGCAGAGAGGACAGCAGAGACAGAAGGAGCAGAGCTAACGAGGCTGCAGAGACGAGTTCCAGTGGTCGCTTCCAAATGACATCATGTGTTCCTCTGGAGATGAAGGGGATGGGACAGGAGCTCTGCCTACCCAGCCCCATCTCCCAGAACCCCCTGCTGGGCTCTTCCCTGTCCTTTCCCTGTCCCCTGCCCCAAGTTTGAGGCGGTAGGTGCTGTCAGGTCCCCAGCTGATATCCCAAGCCTGCAGGGACTCCACTCTGAGGGGATCCTCCCCTGCACAGTTTGGGGTGACCAGAGTGAGGAAGAGCAGGCTGGCTGCCAGCTCCTGGAACAAGGGGAGGAAAGCAGCGATACAAACAAGTGCACCCCTCCCCAGCAAGGCCAGGCTGATGCCAAGGGACAGCCGTCACTGCATGGGCTTCCCAGAACATCACAAAAATCCCCACTCATCTCCAAAGAAAAACTAATCAGCTCCAGAGGGTCTCCCTGTCCTGGCCAAGCAGGGCAGTTACCCCCAGGGGATAAGCCAAGGCTCCACACCCCGCCTAGCCCCAGCAGAGAGCAGCGGGCAGGGGCTCCCAGCCCCAAGCCAGCCTGGCTGAAAGGGTGTAGGGAGGCTGGGCTGGAGCTGGGAACTCTGGGCAGCTCAGTTGTTAAGTTCTGTAAGAATGACCCGCAGCTCGTTAGTGAGAACGCGGTTTTTCTCAGTCTCCTGCCGGGAACGCTCTAGGGAAAACAGACATCAGCGCAGCAGAGGAAAGAGAGAGAGAAATGCGGATTAGTGAAAAGAGACAGCATTCCCCAAAGCCCTCGCTGGAAATCCTGCAGCTGCCCAGCCTGCAGCAGCAGGGATGAGCTGGGCTGGCAGGCTGAGCTGATCCTGGACTGTGGGTCCACCAACTTGGGAAGTGGGTTGTGGGGCAAGGTAGGATGCTGAGGAAGGAGGAAGAGGAGCAGGGACCTATTTAGGGATCTCTGCTGAATGGCAGGTTCAGCACCTTCGTCAAGGGAGGGTGATGCAGGAGAGATGCCAGGGCTGAAACTGCTGCTTGCAGGCAATGGCTGGGAGTGGGGGTGTGGAATGGACAGGACCAGGTCTAACCCTGCTATTTCAGGCCAAAAGAGTCGTGGAGAAGATGGCACAAGATGAGGAAAGCTGTGTAGGAGAGCCAGCAGGGTGGCGGGGGTCATCCCCTCGGCCGAGGCACAAAGAGCCCAGTCACGCTCAGCCTGGCAGCACGGGAGCTGCTCGGGGGGCTCAGCCAGGGCCGTCCCGAGCATCCTGCAGCTGCGAGCTGCCCGTGACCACCTCCTACCACCCCACTGCCAGCACCCGCATGAGACAGGCAGGAGATGAGGGACAGAACGGCATGAAGAAAACAAAAGGAGAAACCAAGGAAAGAAAACGCTTTATTGAGACCAACTCAGTCACCCAGAGGGACAGAACATAAAAGAAAAGTCATGAAATGCAAACTGAAGAGCGATGTGCAAAGGACAGAAGGCAGGCAGGGGTGAGGGAGGAGATGGGGGTTTAGGGGCTGCCTGGCTGGGAAGGGGCTGCCAGACCCAACCTTCTATCCCCAGGGCCTGAGCTTTGGCGATGGAGCTGCCTCTTCCCCTCTGCAGCTCCTCCCCACCTGGGCCCAGCAAACAGCACTGGGTGGTTTTACTGGGGGGACATAGAGGGCAGGTGGTCCCCCCAGCCCTGGAGCTGTGGGGTCCCTGGTGCTTGTGCTGCTGGGGAGCCAAGGAGGGAGTTGCTGGAGCGAAGGGCTGCTGGGCGCAGTCCTGTTCCCCCTGGGCAATACTGGGGCATGGACTTGCAACTGCACGGGCACTGTCCACCCAGCCCATGGGGGTCCCAGGAGCTGCTCCCCTGCCCCACCAAGCACCCCTAAGCGCCTACACCTTGTCTGCCCCCAAAGAGGGGTATTGCAAGAACACCCGGGCCGGCCCCTGTCCCAGAGGAGCCGACAGACAGGCACAGGCTAGGAAGGGCAGAGGAGGACAGAGTGGGCAGGGAGAATGGTGGGGCAGCCAGGCAGGCAAGCGGCCGAGCTGGGAAGGGGGTGAGGCAGGCAGGGGGTGCAATGCTGGTGCCCAACAGGGGGCTCAGAGGGAGGTGATGTCATTAAGTGCATTGTCCAGCTCCTCGCTGATGGCTTTGTACTTCATCTTCTGCGCATACACTTCATCTGCAGGTGGGGGGCAGGTGGTGGAAGCAGGGTAGGGGACAGGCGGCAGAGAAAGAGAGTGGCTGTGAGTGGGGGGCCGAGGGCAGCGGGAGCGTGCGGGCACAGGCGGTGTGGATGTGGCCCTATTCCCTACCTGAGGGCAGAGCCCAGACCCCAGCGGTTCTGTGCTCCCACATCAGACACCATGGCATCCAGTCTCCCTCCTCCCGGGACCCCTGCCCACCCCGTCACCCCGGACAAGCCCTGTCCAGCCCTGCCGGGGACACATCCCGGCAAGTGCTACCTGGGAAAGAGGGACACAGGTCTGGTGAGGACCTTTTACCTTCTAGATCATCGATGGTTTTCTCCAGCTTTGCCACAGACCTCTCTGCAAACTCTGCTCGGGTCTCAGCCTGTGGAAGCATTGTGGGGAGATGGTGAGCAGAGAGGCACGATGGGGATGGTGCAGGCTGCACTGCACCCCAAATCTGCCCCATCTGCTTCTCCCATACTACCCTCCACAAGCCCTCCCCTGGGAAAGGCAAGGGACAAGGGCCTCATGGACCCCCAAACCATAAACCACGAGGGCATCCCAAACCCAGGCACCTGCCACGCTGCAGGGCTGCAGTTTTGGGAAGGGTGAAAGGACATGGGCGTAACAGGGTCAGAACCAACATGGGATGGCAAACTTGTGCCTGCACTGATGCAGTGCTGGCCCCACACCCCTTACCTCCTTCAGTTTTTCCCCTAGAAGCTTGATTTCCTCCTCGTACTTGTCCTCCTTGGTAGAATACTGCAGAGACAGAGACAGGTGCCCATAAGCACCATGGCACAACTCCAACTGTCTTTCACCCCAGCAGGAGATGCCAGCACCCCCAGACCCCACACACTCTGCCCAGCCCCAGCAGCCCCGCTGGGTCCTACCTTGTCAGCCTGGGCCTCCAGGGACTTCAAGTTGTTGGTGACAATTTTCAGCTCCTCCTCTAGGTCACCACATTTACTACATCCCAAGCAGGGGCCGCCGGGAAGGGGAGCAGGGCCGAGGGGCAGGTGATGGAGATACGGGGTGGGGGAGCAGAAAGAGCAGGGCGTGGGGAAGGAGGAAAGAAAGAGAAAGAACAAGTTGAGAGAGGAGAAAACTCAGCACAGGTGTAGAAGTGGAGCCACTATGAGCGGGAGCTGCTGGGACACATCCGTTCATCCATTCCTTGTGCCTCCTCACACGGACGCCTCATGCATCACTGCCAGCTGGGCTCTTGCTGGCCCCACTGAGGAGGAGCACAGGCACGGAGGGATGGAGGAGCGTGCCCATCTGCGCCCGCGGGAGCGGGAGGCGAGGGGAGGTCGGTGGCAGAGGCAGCGGTGCAGAGAGGAGAGAGGTGACTCGCACAGTCTGAGAGACAGCGACAGACAGAGGGGGGCTGCTGCACGTCGCCTCACGCCCCTGCCCCAGTACCTCTTCCTCTGAGGCAGTGAGGTGTTTGAGACTCTGGTCCATGGTCCGCAGCTCTTCTTCCAACTGTCTCACTCGGCTGGGGTTGTAAAGGGGCACCCCGGGGGTGCGGACAGCAGAGAACAAGGTCAAGGATGGGCTGCTACCAGGCTGATATCCCCCTGCCCCCAGCTGGTGAGCCCAGGGACCATCCCAATGGCAAACCCTGCTGCTCCCAAAGAAGGACATCCCCATCCCCACACAGACATCCCCATCCCCACACAGACATCCCCATCCCCACAGCTGCCAGGGACTTGGGGCAAGGGCAGCACGGGACTGTCGTGTGCAGCCCTCAGAGAACCCCGCTCACCTCTCTGCCACCTCTGCCCTCTCCTCTGAGCGCTCCAGCTCTCCCTCAAGGACAACCAGCTTGCGGGCGACCTGTCAACAGCAGCAAGAGGCACGTGTCAGCCCTGCGCTTGCCTGGGCTGGGGCACAGAGCTGTGAGGAGGCAGCCTTGGGTCCTGCCAGGGGGCCAGGACTGGGGAAAGGGGGCACGCACCTCCTCATATTTGCGGTCGGCCTCCTCTGCTATGTGCTTCGCCTCCTTCAGCTGCATTTCCTGGAGCTCCATCTTCTCCTCATCCTTCATAGCCCTGTTTTCGATGACCTTCATGCCTCTGAGGAAAGCCCAAGCCAGAAGACGTTACTGCCGTGGGTTGAGGTGGCATCTGCACCTCCTGCCTACCCACTGCACCCTAAACACACCACCCTCCAGCTCAGAGACATGGCACATCGCCTAGGGATTCTGGCACTTGCTGGCAACCACAAGCAGTAGGGTCACACCATCAGCACCCCAAGGATGCTCCTGCACACGATTACAGCAGCAGAGCGAGCCCCAGGGCCGTGTCTCGGAGTGAGGAGATGTGGCCACGGTGTCTTTCAACCAAGTAGGTCCTGAACCCATCATCTAGTGGGCGAAAAACGTAGCAGCCCAGGATGAGACAGCTACAACCTCCACAAAAGGAGTCCGACAGGCCAGCATCCTTTACAAAATGCTAGAAAACATATTGTGGCAAAACCTTTTCTCATTCAGGGTTGATGCTCACAAGCAAGGAGTCACCAAACCCACACAAAGCCCTGTGGCAAGGACTCCTGCAGACTCTCCTCCTCTCCCTCAGATGCTGTTGTTCAAACTGGTCTTTGCCAATGGAGGGAAGAGCTCACGTAACTGTCAGGAATGCCGTGACATGTCTGGGCATTCCTGTACAACGTGAGTGCCCTTGCCTGCACAGCTCCTGCCCGGGACACCTTCTTGCCGTGAGGATGGGGGAACAAACTTTGCAGGACTGCTTTTTTCAATGGGGTGGGTTCATTTTCAAAAGATGACCCTGGTACACATATCTGCTCCTGGACTGTTGTTCAGCTCTTGAGCAGAGGAGGCTGCTCTGGAGCAGAAAACAGGCTCCAAGCACTCTCTGGCTTTGCTTACTACAACCTGATATTTCTGTAAACAACAGGTCAATTTTTTCAGGATTTTATGAGTACCCTGGAAATTTCAAAGCCTTTTCAAGAATGGCTGGACGTGGGGGACTCATCTGCGTTGTGTCTTTGCTCTCTCCCTTCAGGGTCTGCAGGACAACCAACACAAACCCCATAAGGTCACTTCAGAGGGAACCCACTGTGAAACCAAGGAGGCTGCCTGCTATCGATGGTGACCCGATGCCACCCCTGCTGTCCGTCCCCATCACACCTCTCGCTCTCATCAGCCGCCTTCTCAGCCTCCTCCAGCTTCTGCAGGGCAGTGGCCAAGCGCTCCTGGGCTCGGTCCAGCTCCTCTTCTACCAGCTGGATACGGCGGTTCAGAGAAGCCACTTCAGCCTCAGCCTGTGGGAATAGAAACTCCTTGGTCACCCCATGTCTCATATAAATATATATACACATATTAAAAAAAAAAAGCATTTTCAGTGGTTACTTCTACATTTGCTACCCAGAACACCTCTTGGCACTGTGCAACAAGCCAGTGCTTGCTGGCATGGGATGCTTGACCACGCATCCCCTCACCTTTCTGTAGGGACAACGGGATTTTCTCCATCCCTTGCATCCTGTTTGATGCTGGCTCCTCCCGGCCACGCAACCGCAGCCCAGCGCATGCAGCCTCTGCCCTGTGTCCTCACACCTCCGGCTCCCACCCCAGAGAGACACAAGGAGCGTTCACCAGGGTAGGGTGGCCGGAGCAGCCGTGCCGTCACAGGGATGGTATTTGGGGTTTGCAGAGCAGTGAGCAAAGGGGGAGGAATGCCCTGTACAGCCTCACTCCCGAAAAGGAGATCGGAGCCACTTGTGGATTTCCTGTTTACGGAGGCGGCGGAGCGAGCCAGGAGCCTCTCCTGCGGGAACCCCCCCGGCCCTGCGCAATGGGGCAGCCTGGGGCGAGCGCAACCCCCACCCCCCATGATGTACAGCACAGCGTCGGGGACAACCCCGGGGGCAATGGCGCGAGCCGCCCTTGGCCGGTTGGCGCCTGGCCAAACTGCGGCCGCCGGGGCCCATGGGACCGGGGCCCCCCGCTTTCCCAGGCTCCTCGTGCATGGGGCCGGGAGCTGGGGCTGGCCGGGAGCAGTGGCCCTGGCCTCCCGCCAGTCCCTTGACGCCTGGCCTCGCGCTCTTTCCATTTGGTAAAGGCCTCCTGCTCCATTGCCACCGCCGGGAAACGCTGCCTCAGCAGCTCCCGGCCCTGCTCCACACCAGAGGGGCTGCCGGGTAAACAAACCCTGGGTGCAAAGGGATGGGTGGCAATTAGACCTCGCTGCAGGCAGCAGCCCCGCGCACAAAGAAGCAGGGAGACATGGAGCAACCCAGGGGATAATGTCTCCTGCTTATTCACAGGCTGGAGCAGGCCTGGCCGGCTGCAGTGCCTGGCCCCACTTGGTCTCATGCTCCAGCACTGGAAATGCCTCAGGGTACACGAGCCAAGCTGGGTGTCCATGGGAGCAGAGAGGGGCTGTCACCCTGTGTGGCCCTACTGGGTATCCACAGTCCCCCATGTCAAGCTGGCAGGCTGGGGACGGGTGCAGAGAGCACCTCTCCCAGCAGGACAGCCTGTTGGCAGGTTGGGAGGGTGGCCAGCCCTGCAGCTGGCACAACAGCCGCCTCCGCCCTGTGAACACCCTTTTTCCGTGCTCACCGAGAGCTCGTCCATAGCCAGACAGCCCAAAGGAGAGCCGGGTTTGGCTCCTGCACGGCGATGCTCTGCCTGTGGCATCTATCTCACCCCAGCGGGAGATTTTTTTCCCAGGGAATCACCCTCAAAGTGGGTCAGAGCTGCCTGGATGGGTACTTGGGAATACGAGCTCTCCAGCAGCTCCCAGTGACCAGGGAACCCGATCTGCAGCTGCAGGAAGGGGCCATTTCCTCCGCACACAGCCCAAGTGACAACAGCCCGGGTACCGCACCCAGCTCTGCCGCGTCTGATATGGTGAGGATGTCAAAGGAGTGGGCATAGGAAAAAGAAAAAAAAAAACCAAACACCAAAACCCAGCTCCAATAACATTAAAAAAAAACCAAACCAGGAACAAGCTGCAGCTTGGAAATGCCGTCCCACTGCCAGAGTGAAAATTTTGGCCTGTGGCAGTGTGAAGGGGTGGCTTGTCCCCGCAAAGGGACACGCTGGAGAGCCGAAGGCTCTGTGACTGCTGTGGCCCGGACCGCAGAGCCCACTGGAAGCCAGACAAGAGCCTGGGCGTGGGATTTTTAGCCGTGCCCACGGCCAGCCTCTGAGGGAGGGGATCCTTTCTCAGGATCTGCCCGACCCCAAGCAGAGCCAAGGCAGAGCTGGCTGCTGACTGCTTCACCGTGCCCCGCAAGCCCCGGGGAGCCCCGCCGCACGGAGCATCCCTTGCAGGACCCGTGGAGGAGGCAGCTAGAGGAGGCAGCCCGGAGGCAGGAACGCTGCCCGAAGACCCCTGCCGCGGTGACTGTCGCCAGCTGCCGCGGTACCTGGATGGCAGCGCCTCCCAGCGCCCCCGGGACCTCCCGGTGCTAAGCCCCGGGGGCAGCCAGCCCGGCTGCCGGGGCGGCGGGAGGGTGGCCGGGGCCAGCCCGCGTGGCAGGCTGTCGGCAGCGGGGCCGGAGCCGGTGGGGCATCCCGGGGAGCTGCCGGGGCGGCCCCTGCCCCGCCGACCCATGCGCCCCTCCCGCCGCCCCGGCGGCCCTTACCCGCTCCCGGGCCTGCCGCTCGGCATCGGCCTCCCGCTGCAGGTGCTCGGCGCGCTCCTCCGCCTCATCGGCCACCTGCTGCAGGCTCTGGATCTTCTTCTTGACGGCGTCGATGGAGCTGATGCCGGCCATGGCGGGGGCTGCCGGCGGGGAGGCCGCGCCGCCGAGCCCTTTGTGGGATCCGCCCGGCTCGGGCAGGNCGTGGGATTTTTAGCCGTGCCCACGGCCAGCCTCTGAGGGAGGGGATCCTTTCTCAGGATCTGCCCGACCCCAAGCAGAGCCAAGGCAGAGCTGGCTGCTGACTGCTTCACCGTGCCCCGCAAGCCCCGGGGAGCCCCGCCGCACGGAGCATCCCTTGCAGGACCCGTGGAGGAGGCAGCTAGAGGAGGCAGCCCGGAGGCAGGAACGCTGCCCGAAGACCCCTGCCGCGGTGACTGTCGCCAGCTGCCGCGGTACCTGGATGGCAGCGCCTCCCAGCGCCCCCGGGACCTCCCGGTGCTAAGCCCCGGGGGCAGCCAGCCCGGCTGCCGGGGCGGCGGGAGGGTGGCCGGGGCCAGCCCGCGGNATCCACCGACCTGAGCCGCCGCTCCGCCGGGCAGCGCACACGGCCCCCCGGTCAGGGTGCACGGTGCCTACCCCGGCAAGGGAGAGTCCCTCATCAGGCGGGGTGCACGGTTCCCCCCACCCCAAGCAGAACACAAGGTGCTCCCCTGCGCAGGAAGCATGGTCCTCCGTAGGCAGGGTTACTGTCCCTGCCCCCAAGGAAAGACGCACAGTGGCTTCAGGCAGGGCACATTGACCCCCCCACCCGAGGCACGGTGCATGCTGCACCCCGAGGCAAATACACAGTCTCCGTTGCCAGGGCACGTGGCACCCCAGACAGGGTACGCAATGCCCCCCATGATATGGTACACAGTCCCCCCAAGGCAGGGCACATGGTACCCCCCAGGCAGGTGTGCACAGTTCACTGAAATGCCCCAAAGAGATAGAGAGGAGCCCAGGGAGCCCATTTCCCTGCGGAAAAAGGAGCCCAGAGCCTGGCCCCTGTGAGTCCCCGTGGCAGCAGGTGCTCCCAAAGCTCTACCCCCTATCCTTCCCTGTTGCAGAGCTGAAGGGGGTCATGGACTTTTGCCCCATGGGTTAGGCAAGGACGGGCGTGGGGGAGGTGGGGCAGAGCCTGCCCTCAAGCATCTCCCCAGGTGATCTGGGACTGGAGCCCCGGGGCACAACCAGGTCCACAGTGGCCATCCTGTTCAACCTCTTGGCATCCACTCCCCCAAGCAGGGACCTGGCCGGCAGCACCACAGAAGCATATAAGGCCTATGGAGCCTCCTGCACACCCCAGCTACCCTGGGGGCTCTGTCCCATTGGAGAGGTCAGTCCCCAGCTCCCGGCTCTGCATCCTGGCTGGGGTACATGCTCTGATCTCTCAGGAGAAGCTGGTGCTGGTGGCACTCAATCCTCCCTTAAGTAGCTCTGACAGCTTCCAGGCAGCCCCGGCTGCCCTGCACACCTGCCTCCAGGGACGTAAATTCCTGGGCTGACCCCACTGGCTGCCCTCAGCTCCAGGGCCAAGGGTCCTGGGGGGACCTGGCTGCACTGCCAGCACAGCCCTGCAGCCCCATATCCCCCTGCTAAGTGGTGGTGGAACAGGTGGCACTGGAAGTCCCCTGGGAGTACATGGCCTTGGGCTTGGCCTCAGTCCTAGCCAGTTCTGCCCCACTACCAGCCTGGTGCCTGGGTGCCAAGAGCACCTCCAAGACTGAGCATAGGGCCTGGAGCAGAAATGTGGTTCCCTGGCAGTAACGGGGCAGGGGTGAGCTGGCTGCAGGCAGGTGGGGGACAGGTTGCGGGGCAGGCTGGGGGGCAGCCATCCCAGTGCTGTGGCAGCCGGACTGGGTGCCTCCTGCTCTGGCCCCACCCAGGGATACAGTCACTTCCCAGCAGAGCCCCGTTCCCTCCCACCGGCTCAGGGAATCGCCAAATAAGAGCAAAGTCTCGGCTGGGGAGAGCAACTGGGGCGGGAACTTGGGTGAAGCCTTTGGGCTCATGGCCTGGGAACTGCAGAGGCTCCCTGGGCTCTGCTTGAGTGGCCAGGGACAGGCCACCAGCTGGGAACATGGGCGGTTAGAGGGGGCTGTGCTGGCTAAACCAGCTATCCTGGCTGCACCGTGCCCAGCAGCCCCTGGCCGCATCCTGCCCTGGGCACAGTGGAATGTCCCTCCTGGGGACAAGAGGTTGTGGTGCCGCAGTAGCGTCGCAAAGCTGATGGGAAGGGGCTGCCAGCACCGTGGAGCTGCCAAGCAAGGATCAGTTGCTCCCTGGTCTGTGCCAGCATCTGACCCCCCGTCAAGTGCATGGGGGCTCGAATCTGTACCCCTTAGTGCAGTTCCTGTGGGCTTTGTGCACTGCCACCCAGTGCTGGAGGCAAGGCGGTGGCCAAGCAGGGGAAGATTTATTCTATTAAGGCATTTGTTGACATTTTTGATAACAAGAGGAACCTGCCTGGGTCACTGTGATGGGTCCTGATCCGGCTGAGGGATGGGGATGCTCAGTGCTCACAGGCACATGCTGTCCTGGCAGTGAAGGGGGCACAGGGGTCCCCAGGGAAGGGGGTGGGTGGGCTCAGGGCGTCTAACCTGTGCTTCATCTGCTGGACCCAAGAGCTGCGCTGCGCCTCGCCCTGGGGAGGAGGTGACACCAGCCCTGGCACTTAGCGCTGTCAGCACATTCAGGTCCCTGGCGCAGGGACCCGGTGACTCCCAGAGCCCCGCACGTGGCGCAGCCTGTTCAGGCTTCTGCACGGACCTGGGGCTGCTGGGGTGGTGATGGGCTCCCAGCCCTGCTCACAGCGCCAGTCACAGCCAGCCTGCCCTCCCTGATGCTGCTCCTTCACCANGGCTGGGGAGAGCAACTGGGGCGGGAACTTGGGTGAAGCCTTTGGGCTCATGGCCTGGGAACTGCAGAGGCTCCCTGGGCTCTGCTTGAGTGGCCAGGGACAGGCCACCAGCTGGGAACATGGGCGGTTAGAGGGGGCTGTGCTGGCTAAACCAGCTATCCTGGCTGCACCGTGCCCAGCAGCCCCTGGCCGCATCCTGCCCTGGGCACAGTGGAATGTCCCTCCTGGGGACAAGAGGTTGTGGTGCCGCAGTAGCGTCGCAAAGCTGATGGGAAGGGGCTGCCAGCACCGTGGAGCTGCCAAGCAAGGATCAGTTGCTCCCTGGTCTGTGCCAGCATCTGACCCCCCGTCAAGTGCATGGGGGCTCGAATCTGTACCCCTTAGTGCAGTTCCTGTGGGCTTTGTGCACTGCCACCCAGTGCTGGAGGCAAGGCGGTGACCAAGCAGGGGAAGATTTATTCTATTAAGGCATTTGTTGACATTTTTGATAACAAGAGGAACCTGCCTGGGTCACTGTGATGGGTCCTGATCCGGCTGAGGGATGGGGATGCTCAGTGCTCACAGGCACATGCTGTCCTGGCAGTGAAGGGGGCACAGGGGTCCCCAGGGAAGGGGGTGGGTGGGCTCAGGGCGTCTAACCTGTGCTTCATCTGCTGGACCCAAGAGCTGCGCTGCGCCTCGCCCTGGGGAGGAGGTGACACCAGCCCTGGCACTTAGCGCTGTCAGCACATTCAGGTCCCTGGCGCAGGGACCCGGTGACTCCCAGAGCCCCGCACGTGGCGCAGCCTGTTCAGGCTTCTGCACGGACCTGGGGCTGCTGGGGTGGTGATGGGCTCCCAGCCCTGCTCACAGCGCCAGTCACAGCCAGCCTGCCCTCCCTGATGCTGCTCCTTCACCATGCCACCCCTACACCCCTTTCCTGGAGGGGTCGGTGGCTCCCGTCCCCTGTATCTGCTGGGAAGGCACTCTCTGTGTTAAAGCACACAGACACGAGCAGCTGCTGTGGACCACGAGCAGGAATATGAATGCTCTGTGTCCAGGCCAGCATTGTACAGCCCACTGCCAGCAGCAAACCACTCCTGTGCACCCCATGGCTGACACCTGCCCAGTTCCACTGTTTGCCCCTCTTCTGAGCCCCACCCTGGGGACACCACTTCCACGCTCACCCAAACCCCACACTGAGTTTGCCGTGTCCCGCACCAGCAAGGATCCAGTCAGGGCGGTGTGAAACCCGCTACACATAAGAGCCACCCTGCCCAGCTCAACATGCCTGCCCCACGCTAGGATAAATGTGCCCTTTCAGAGGATAGTCAATGTTTTAACTACTTTGTTTAGTATCTAACTAAGCCAGGGCAGGCCAGTAGGTTCAGCAAACAAGGCTAAGGAGCCCCCCAGCCGGTCCCTGGGGGCTCTGTGCTGCCCTGGGCACTTGTGCTGCCGCTGCTTGTCCTTGTCTCTTCACCCCGTCCTTGGCAGCCACCTCAGAGATTTGACACATCTCCCCCATTTAGCTCCATAAACCAGCTGGGATTAAATTTTTTGTTCTCAATCCGAAAAAGTCTGGCTGTGCCCTGCTGGCCATGGTCCAGCCGGGTCCCCTTTGACTTCTCCTCTAGTTTCCAGCATTGGTTTTCATCAAAGAAGGACTGGCTATCAAAAGGAGGATTTATTTATAGGGTGTCAAATACCCTGTGTGGCACCACAGGTCGTTATACCCTGTTCCCAAGTGGCTCTGTGGCCGCACACAGCTGTTCCACCCTTCATCCTGGCCAGGCACAAGCCAATTTCAACACCTTCCTAACATCTCCCTGGTGAGATCCATTTCCCAGGAGAAACATCAGTCATGGCAATAAATAAAACTCTTCCTGACATTGCCCTTCCTAGGGTATAGAGTAGCCCACTGGGCCCCAAAATGACCGAACTCCCCCACATGTACCCCAAGCATCCTTTCTCGCAGCCAGTACTCAGCAGCTGGCCATGGAAAAGAGCTTTTTCCATTTCTCTACTCTTTCACTTTCCTGCCACAGTTTAATAAGTGCCACAAGCATGCCGGGGGACTGGTGACACAGTTTGGGACACTTGTCCGCATTAGCTTCGGGGAGCTGGGCAGGCGGCTGCCCACGAAGCTCCAGGCAGGGCTGGCTGCCCGAGCAGTGCCCACCACAGCTGGCTTGGTCCCTGTGCCTTGAGCAGGATCCATCTGGTCACTGCCCTGCATCTCAGCCTGGTTCAGTGTCAGCATCGCAGGAATGGGATCCTGACAGCCTTCCCCACAGACGCTTTCCATATAAGGCCCCCCCTCTTTCTTCACCCCCCCGCCCTGAAGCCCAGCACCCGTGCAGGGGAGGAGTTGCTGGTGTGCCTACGTACGTCTGTAGCTTTCTTCTCTGCCTGCTCCAGCTTCTCCTGGGCCTCCTTGACAGACTCGGAGTACTTCTCCACCTCATCCTCTGTGCCCTTCAGCTTCTTCTGCAGGCCCTGCTGTTCCTCCTCCAGCTGGGGAAGAGACAGAGGGCAGGGGTCAGGGGGGATGGTGGTACCCACGAGGTTTTGGGGCATGACCATTCCCCTGGGAAGGCCCAGGCTCCAGCCACCGCTGGACTACACAGACACACTCCCCCTGTCAACTTTAGGGCCACATGTCTCCAGGGAGCCCTTGGTCCCCAGGGCCAGGGCAGCCCCCAGCATCCCTCAGCCCAGTGAAGGCAGGGGGGTGGTGGGTTCCCTCCCTGTGTAGGGGACAAGAGAGGTCCTGACTTGGGAGCACAGCTCCAGGAGACACTCAAGAACGTTCTCCATCTCTGTGGGGCTGGGGTGGGAGTAGGCTCTCCCCAAGAGTCTCCTTGGCAGAGGGATAGGTGGTGCTGGGGCATCCCACCGAGATAAGGCGTATTTGGGGAAGTAATGTGAGTGGTCAGTGGCAACAGGCTGGAGTGCTGGTCCCAGAAACAGGCACCCGTCAGGGTGAGATCCCCAGAGACAGGCACCCAGCTGGGTGAGGTCCTAAAGGATGGGCACACAGCAAGGGGAGGACCCCAGGGACAAGCACACAGCAGGGTCAAGGTCCCTGGGGACACAGAGGGGTGACGTCTCAAGGGCTGGGCACCCCTAGAACTGTGACCCACAATCTGGACACCCAATAGGATAGGGTCCTCAGGGCAGGAAAATCCTAGGACAAGGGTCCCGAGGCAGGACAGATGGCATGTGGAGGTCCTCAAGCTAGGTACCCCAAGGGTGGAAAGTCCCTAGGCTGGACCCCCAGTGGGACGTGGCCCTCAGGGCTGGACACCCCTTGGTTGGAGGGTCCCCAGGCTGGACACCCTGCGAGTTGGGGTCCACAGGGCTAGAAACCCTTAAGGCAGGGGTTCTGCAAGCAATACTGGGGAAATCCATGGGACACCCACCTGCTTGCAGCGGTCCTCCGCCTGCTTCTTGTCAGCCTCCGCCTGCTCGGCACGGTCGATGGCGTTCTCCTTGTCCAGTTTCAGCATCTGCATCTTCTTCTTGATGGCCTCCATGGTGGCGGCGGGGCGGCGGGGCGCGCTGCGGCGGCGGGGTGCGGAGTNCCTTTTAGGGACAGGCTCGCCACCGACCGCCGCACCGAGCCGGACGGGGGGGCCGCACCCCCGGCGGGCACCGGCACCGGGCACCCACGGAGGCACCAGGCGAGGGACACCCGTGTGCGAGGGACACCCCGGGGCACCGGGACAGGGACAGCGCTGTGCGGGGGACACCCCGGGGCACTGTAGAGAGGGACAGCCCTGTGCGGGGGACACCCTGGGGCGCTGTGGGAGAGACACACCGGGACATTACAGTACGGGTACCCTGGTGGCACTATGCTAGGGACACCCTGGTGGCACTGCTCTAGGGGTATCCCTGTGGCGCTGGACTAGGGACATCCCAGTGACACTGCACTAGGGGGACCAGGGACATCCTGGTGGCACTGGGCAAGGGACACCTCGTGGCAATGTACTAGAGTTGCCCCGGGGGCACTGTGCTATGTACACCCCAGGGCACTGCATTAGGGAAACCCTGATGGCACAGCCTGAGAGACAGCCCCAGTGGCAATGTGCTATGGGCACCCTGGGGGCAGCGGACTAGGAACAATGCAGTGACATTATGCTAGGGACATCTCAGGGGTCTTGCACTGGGGACACCCTGGTGGCATTGCGCTATGGACAGCTGAGGGCACCGTGGTAGGTGCAGTTCTGGTGGCACTTCCCCAGGGACACCCTGGTAGCACTTGGGACACCTGTGGACTGGCACTATGCTCTTATTGTGCCACAGGGGCACCATCAGCCACCCAGTCCCAGGGCCTGGGACCTGTCTCTGCTCCATCCACAGAGCTGTCCCCACACTAGAGGCTATTGCATGGCTACCACTGCCCTAAGGACACCCCATGCCCTGCCACTGCACCTTGGGGCCTGGATGACCCTGCTTGCTGGTACCTCAGGGGCTGTCACAACATCTGGTGACACCTGTGGGCTGGCACTGCAGTGTTGCGGACACTCAGGCTGTGATTTCACTCAGGGACGCCCACGGTCTGTGTTTGCAGCTGGGGATACCCATAAGCTGTGATTGAATTGGGAACGTCACAGGCTGGCACTGCAGAGACAACCACAGGCTGTGATAGCACTCAGGGACACCCACGGACTGCGACTGTACTTGGGGACACCGGGGGCTGGCACTGCCCACCTAAGAAAGATCCCCCTGGGAGGGAAGTGAGCTGAGCCCCCGACCTTCCCATCCAGCTCCCACATCACAGCGGGGCAGGAGGGCCAAAGCGCCATATGGGCTCCCTGGCACCCACCTCCCTGCTGCCTTGTGCCCTGGTGCCACTGTCCTTGGCACCCACGGGGACACCTGGCATATGCACAGCCCATAGGCTGGCATTTCAGGGTGACGTGGGACGCTCAGGCAGCCCACTGCCCCTCTCTGTCTTTCTGCTCTAAATAAACTGTATTCCACAGGCAAAAAAATGCAAACCCTTCAGATCCTAGCTCCTCCAAAAATAACCCGTGCCTTAATAACGCTCGTAAATGCTTCTGGCGCATTCCCAGCTGCAGGGTGGGCTGCGGGCCGGAGGGGGCTGGAAGGAGCCAGCAGAGGGGCCACAGGAGCTGTGTGGCATGTGGAGAGGTTTGGATGGGATGGGGACAGGAGGGGTGCATGGGGTGACCCAGCCCAATACCCCAGGGCCTCATCCAGCCCTTGCCTGCAGCAGCTTTTCAGCAGTGGTGCTCCAAGCAGAGAGAAGCAACAAATTTTTGAGAGCTGTAGAAAGTGACTTTCTAGGAGTGCTCAGCCCTTGTACGTAGTGGGGATGGGAGCAGCTGAGGACCAAGGGCCTGCTGGCACCGTGGGTAAAGCAGCAGAGGAGCTGCTGCTGGACTCTGGAGAGCAGCTATTAATACTGACGAATTAGGCACATATTTGGACAAGGAGAGTCAGTAACCGCCAGCACGCAGCTTCTGAGGCGGGGGAAGATCCGTCTCCCATCATTCCCGGGCAAAGATGTATGGTTTTCCATTAGATGCTTCAGCCTAGAGCAACTTCATTGGCTCAGTGCTCGGGGTAAAGATGATGACGTGCATGGTGTGAACAGCCAGGCACCCAGGGACTGAAGGTCTCAAATGTCCCTCCAAATGACACGGTTCCCCCTTGCTGCCCGCTCCCCTTTGCTACAGGCATCACGGCCAGGGCCAACAGGCACAGCTGGAACCATCTGGGTGCCTGAGACCATGAGTCTGCCCTTGAAGCTTCCCTCTGGGAGAAGAGGGTGCAGAGGGGTGTGGGGGCACATCCCTCCCATTGCTGCCCCATGCCCAGCCCCACCCTGGGCTGAGATCTCCAAGGATGGGGACCCCACTCCTTGCCCTGCTCCAGGGTCCACTTGCCCTGCTGGGGAAAGGCTTGTCCTGCTGTTTAACGGGAACTTTCTGCGTGCAGCCCATGCCACAGCCTCTCATGCCATCTCTGGGCTCCCTAAGAAGTTGGGCTGTGGCTTTCCTGCCTGCCTCCAGCTTGACTGGTTTTGTGTGTCCCTACAGAGGTGGTGGCACCTCATGAGCGTAGCGTCTGCTGTCCAAACCCGTGTGTGCTCACCCAAACCTCCCTGCCAAAGTAATGTCTCACTCCGGTGGGGGAGACTCACTGGGCTCCCAGCCCCACGTTCCTCTCGTGGTGTCTGGACCACCTCCCCTCACCTGTATCCCAGCACAGAGAACCTGATGAGAGGGGCTTGGGGGTGCTTGCAGCCCGGTGCTGGGGGTGCTGGAGCTCCCATGGCCCCAGGACAAGGCTGGGGGTGTTGCCACACTGTGCTCAACTCACCGTCCTTGCTGGCTGCTCAGAGGGGCCCCCTGTCTGGCTGGTACCTGGGCGAGAGCCTGATGCTGGGTCAGGCCAGTGCAGATTGTCAGGGGACAGCTGGGAGGACTGGGATGCCTGCGAGAGAGCGCCACAAATCCCCCCTGGAGCCTGGCCATGAGCGAATGTCCCAGGGGGTCAGCCCCTCCGCACCAGCAGGGGTGTGCCTGCAAGGAGACAGGGGGTCACCAGCCGGGATGCTGCCCTCAACGATTGTGATGCTTGTAGTTCACACTGCTGGGGACAGGTCCTGGAGGTGGGGGACACGCGCCAGCCCGACCGTGTCCTTACTCCACTCTGCAGCATCCTTGCCCACCCCACCACCGCTTGGGCCCCCCAAGCCCCTGCTGAGTGACAGGGTGGGAACAGGTGGGGACACACTCGGGGCAGCTGCTGCCCGCACAGGTCGGCCCCGGGGGGCTATTTCGGGGCGTGAGCTCAGCGCCGGCAGCCGGGAGAGCTCCGTCCACATTCCCAGACCCACAGCACGCCAAGCTCTGTTGCTTCCCCACCGGCGGGCCACCAGTGACCAGGGGCGCCCCACCTGCACCCCTGGAGCACCCTACCCAGGGATATTTTCAGCTAGCAGCACCCCTGGAGACCAAATGCCCCAGCAGCAAAAGCCCTGGGGCCCCCTCCCGTGGTGGTGGCCTCCCGGCAGCACCTGCGAGGGCCGGCACATGGCTGGCAGCGGGGGTCCAGCCTGCCGGGTGCCTGGGGCTGGACGTGCCTCAAATATTTTCCATGCTGTCTAAGCACTCGTGCTACACTCCCCTCGCCTCTGCTGGCAGGGCAGGCACCTGTGGCCCCCCTGCCCACCAGCCCCCACTTTCTCCTGGGGGGGTCCCATTGATAGACAGGCAGCAAGAAAGCAGGAAAACCAGATTTTATTGATGAATGCGTCTTTCCAAGGAGGCATCGGTATCCCCATCCCACCCCAGAGCCTCGGGGGGGGACCTGGTTTCCTTCAATGTTTAATATGGGATGCTTAAAGTATCAAAATAGTGAGAGAAGCCTCAGCGAGTGCACAGGAGGAGGGATGGGGTTCCTGGAGCCAAGGAGGGGTGAGATACTGGGCCACAGGACCCCAGCGAGAGCTGGGTGTTAGTTGGCAGGACACGAGCTTGGGGCAGGGAATAAATGAACTTTGAAAGCTGCAGGCTCAGTACTAGAGAAATGGAAAAGTTACAAAAATACTGCAGATCTTGGAAAACAACGCAGGCACTTGGGAAGGAGAAAGAGTGCAGAGCTGGCTGGGGCCATAGGGAGGGGAAGCCCTCTGGGAAGGCAAAGAGCAGCTTTGGGAATGAACCCATCACGTTCCCCCCATCCTGAGCAGAGGCACTGCAGCTTGCAGCCCTGCTGCTCCCCAGAGGGGCCCAGGCTGAAGAAGATGCTCATGGAGGGAGCCCAGTGCTTCCCACGAAAGCTACAGGAGAGGAAGAAGAAGGGGAGGAAGATTCAGCCAGCAATAAGGCATAAGAGGTGAAAGGAGGCTCCATGCGAGAGCTCAGCGAGGGACCATGCTGCTCCCTGCACCCCATCACACGGGAGAGGGCAAGCTCCTGTGCGGAGGAGGGAGACGAAAGGAGCACGAGTGGGAACAACAAAGGCACACGAAAAATATCCCCATCAGTGGAAAGCCCTCCGGCCCCGCACCCCGGGGCTGGCGGGTGAGCCCTGAGCCGGTGCAGCCCTGGCTCCCACCCCAGCCGGGTCCCTTCGGGCGCTCTGGCCGTGCCCTGGGTGAGCGTGGGAAGGTGGGCTGGGCGGCGAAGCGGAGGTGCTGGTGCGGCGCCGGCTTGGAGCAGCGTCTGGGTTAGTCCGAGCGCTCTGGGTGCAGGCAGAGCTCTGGTCTAGCCCAGGCAGCCCTTGGCTTGAGGCGGGTCATACTTAAATAGGAGCGGGCGGGCAGGCAGAAGTCTGTGCGGTGAGCGGTGGGAGGGCACGGGGCTCAGTTCTGCTCCTCGTCCCGCAGCTCTGAGGGCAGGAACTTGTACTGCTGCTGCCGGATCATGGCCAGCTTCTTCCGCGCCTCCTCCAGCTCCCGCTCCTTGCGCAGCATCTCCTCCTGGGCGGCGATGATCTGCCGGGAGAGAGCCCTGGGGTCATGGCTGCCCCCGACAGGGATGGCCGGAGCCTCTGGCCACAGCAATGCTGACCCCAGAGCCAAGCTCTCCGGCTTCCTCCCATCACAGCCACAGCTGCCCTGGGCTGGTGTGGCCCTGGGCACAAGGGCTGTTGTCCCTGCAGTGGGATCACGCTCCCCTGGCGATAATGGGGAGCAGCACAGCTCCTAGGGCTCAGCCCCACATGTGCTGGGGAGCGTCTCAGCTGAGAGCCTGGGACCTGTGGCACCCCATATTGGCAGGTCTCACCCCCTGCCTGATCCTCTGCCCTTCACATGTGTCAGGAACACTGGGATGGTGTGGGTGCTGCACCAAGGAGAAGCCAGAGCGTGCTGGGAGAGTGCACCATCACCGGCTGCGCCTGCTGCCACACGTAGCAGGATGAGGATGAAGCCACAGTGTCTAATCGGCACTGGGTGGGATGGGTGCACCCACAGCACTTTTGTGAGGCTCTCTGGAGACATGCCCCATGCTGGTGGGGGGCAGGACATGCTCCTGAGACGGGTACACGCAGGTTGCGGTGTCAGCCAGAGCCACCCCTGCCCCACCACAGCGGCCCTGCTCCTCACCTGTGCGATCCCCCCAACCATTTTCTCCTTCACCACCACCGTCTCATCATGGTCCTGGAAGGCAGCGGCCTTCTGCGCTGCCTTCACCAGATTGTCAGACGCTCTCTTTACTGCATTGCCGGCAGCCTGCAGCAGGGAAGGGAGGGAGAGGGAGCGTAAGTCACAGTCCCAGGGTACAACTGCTGCCTGAGGGGGTGAAAAATCCCTGCCTCTGGCCAGGCTGGCAGGCAGGACAGGCAGCCAGGAGTGCTGGGAGCTGCAGGCAGGGATTCCTTTACATGGCTCACTGCCTTGCCACCCGCTCATGACCATTTCAGGCGCTGCTGCTCCCAGCTGGGCTCTGGCTCCTGTCTGAGCAGGGCAAGGACTGGGGGCAGCCCTGCTGACCCTCCCCAGCCCTTGGCCCTGAGGGACCAGCGCTGGGATACTGTGTTAACCACCCAAAACATGGGCATTAACCTCTTGAGTGCTACGGCCTGTGAGGATGAGGGGTGCTACAAAACATGCCCCCCAAACATTAACCCTCTCGAATGCCAGTGATGCAGCGCACACGTTTCAGGCATTCCTGTGCCAGTTCATCATCCCTGAGCACTGCCAGGCTCAGCAGCCCTGCATCACTCAAACGCCTGGCACACAGCTCGCCGTGAAGTCCAAGTGACCTGGAGCCTGCGCCCCAGTCAGGTGCCCAGTGACAGCGCACAGGCAGGGACAGTGAGCTCTGGGGAGCACCCACCTGTGTGCACCCCACTCCCACCCACCCCTGGGGCAGCCTGGGACTCACCTGGAGCCGCTTCATGGCCTCTGAGTCGTGGTCAGCCTTCACCTTGCAGGCCACCAGGAGCTGCGCGGTGGAGGCAGCCACCTGCTTGGCGGAGGAGATGAGCTTCTCCTCGCTGGCGTGGCCCTGCACCGCTGCATTGGCGGCTTCACACAGGTTGTTGGTGGCAGCAGCCACCATGCGTGCCTGCGGCGAGAGAGGCTGTCAGGGAAGGTACAGGGGTCTCCTCCGCGGAGGGGATGCCCTGACTGTCCCCAGGGAAGGTTGTGGAGCATGGGATGGTGATAACCAGCTTGTACACCATATCTCAGATGGTAGGAGAGAGAGGAAGAAGCTTGGCTGCTTCTTCTACCGCAGAGAAGTGTAAGGGCAGAGCATCCTCATCTTGGCAGCAAGAGCCAAGAGGAGGGTCCCCCCCCATTCCCTGAGCACGACCTTGATACTCACAGCTGAAATGAGTCCCTGGGACCACTGTCCATCATCCACTGCATTGGCGGGGATGGCGCCCACCTGTGAGGAAGGAGAAGAGGAGTGAAGTTCATCACCCAGCACACCCCTGGCCATGGGGTGTAGAATCATAGAACAGTGTGGGTTGGAAGGGACCTTCAAAGGTCAACTAGTCCAACCCCCTGCAGTAAGCAGGGACATCTTCACCCGGCTCAGGTTGCTCAGAGCCCCATCCAGCCTGGCCTTGAATGTCTCCAGGGATAGGGCATCAACCACCTCTCCGGGCAACCCGTGCCAGTGTTTCACCATCTTCATTGTAAAAGATTTCTTCCTCATGTCTAGCCTGAATCTCCCCTCGTTCAGTTTAATACCATCGCCCCTTGTCCTATTGCAATAGATCCTGCTAAAAAGTCTGTCCCCATGTTTATTTAAGGCCCCTTTTAAGCAGTGAAAGACTGCAATAAGGTCTCCCGGGAGCCTTCTCCAGGCTGAACAACCCCAAGTCCCAGGGCACGAGGGCCATGAGCAGCCCCAGGAGAAGGGCAAACCCACCGGAACCCTACATTTTCTTATTTCTTTTCCTCTTTCAGCCTTACCTTTCCTTGAGCCACTAATTCTCGCTGGGCCGCTGACGCTGCCTTCACCAGGGCACTCGTGGCTGCAGCAATGGATTTGGCAGCTTCCAGGATCTGCTCCTCGAAGTTTAGGCTCTCGTCTGCTTGCTGTGGGCAAAAGTGGGGTGTGAGTCCCAGTCAGGGGCGCTGGGACAGATGGGGCAGAGCCAGATGATGTCAGAGGGCTGAGGGGGCACATATAGAGCTGGATGAAGGGCAGTGGGGCACAGGAGTGTATGGACTGCCTGAGGAAGGTCCCGCCAGGGATGTGGAAGGCAGCAGGAGCATGGGAAGAGACTGGCTGTCAGATGGAGCTTCCCACGCATGACCTATCGCACCTGGCCAAAGCACAGACAGGCTGAGCACAGGGGTCAGCCAGGGCTCAGCATCACTACCTTGGGTTTGGCCCTCGGCTTCAGCTGCTCCAGCTTCTTGGCTGCCGCCTCAATGGCAGCTGCTGCCCCCAGCAGCTCGTTCTCAGCGATGACAGTCGGGTCTTCTGGGTCAACCCACTCTGTTCCTAGAAAAACGAGGAAGCGAGGCAGGTTAAACCTGCACATGGCCTCACTTCTGACTTGCCCTACCTCCTCCATCAGTCCTCCACCCTAATACCAGCCCTTAGTCTCGCCCCTCCGAGCAGGACCTTTCCTTACCTTTCATGGCCTCGGCTGCCTGGATGAGCTCAGTGACGGAGCTGGCCACGCGTTTGGAGTAGCCTGCCAGCTGCTGCTTCAACTCGTGAGTTGGCTTCTGCAGGATCTGCGGGGAAGGAGCAGATGTAAGCACCTGGAAAAGGGGATCTCAGAGGTCTGTTCAGGGTGAACTACCCAGAGAAGGAAGGTGGGATCCCCCAGCTCCCCCCAACATGTACACATCAGGCGTTGTCTGTGATGCTTTCTTGAGTGACCCTGGCTGGTCTCCTCCTGCCTGAGGATGGGATGAGCTTCCCCTTAGCCCTGCTGCATCCACAGCTTCTGGGACATCTCGCAGCCACGAGTCCTTCACTGCAAACCTTCCTGTGCTCAGCAGCTACACCCTCCAAGATTTATTTGCCCTACAAATCATCTCAAGCTCCAAAAGTATTTCCCCCTTGCTGTCCCCATTTTGGAGATTTGTCTGCAAATAAGCTGGACAAAGCGGGGGACCCTGGAGCCGCATCCAGGTCACAAGGGCTGGTCCCACCAGTGTAAGGTGGCTGGCGGAGCCATAGGGGTCCTTCACTGAGGCGGGGGGGACACACATGCACACACCACAGCACACACCTGTGCACACACACAGGGTCCGTACGCACAATCAGAGCTCACCGCTGGCCCGACTTGCACTGCAGAGGCGGCAGCTGCCCATCAGCCAGAGCGGGTGTGAGTACACACACACACACGGACCCTGGGGTCCTTGCAAATACCACCCCAGCACCAGGCTGGGCACACAGACACGCCGTGAGCAAGGCACATGCTGAGGTTAGATACCAGCAGGCACCCCAATGTCGCCTTACTCACCGGCTGACAGGGAGGGAAGGAGGAGAGAGAGAAGAAAGCAGTGAACACCCCGGCCAGGACACGCGGGTGCTGGGGGTCAGGGGGAGGTGGGTGCTCTCTGGTGGAGGGTGAAGAGGAGCCAAGAGAGGAGAGGTGGGAATGAAGGATCAGAGGTCCTGGGTGGAAAGCTGTGCTGCCATCATTAGCTCACACTTCAGCCTCGCAGGGCCAGGGGAGCCGGAACGCCTGGATGAGGCTCCATGGCCAGAGGAGCCACCTACACCCAGAGCAGCCACAGAGCTGCTCTCCTCCTTGCTCCCCCTTTGCACTTTATTTCTCTCCACCCCAAACTGCTTCACTGCAGTTTTCAGCCACCAGACTTCTCTGCTTTTGGAGAGAGAGACCTATTGTTACCAAATACCAAGTCCCTGTGGAGGTTCCAATTCCTTCCCCTCCCCAGTGAAATATGCAGGCTTTCTCACTCCTCTGCTGAGAGCCACGTTTTCCATCCCAAGCCAAATAACCCTCTTTCTTAAACACTAATCATGCTTGTTCACACTCTGTGCAAGGCACCGGTTCCCCAGAGGACCCAGTGTACAGCCGTGAACTTGCTGCTGCTGGGGAGCGAGGCAGAATCGCATCTGCCACCCCTGTTCCCACACATCCTTCCTGCTCACGGCTTTCCAGGAACCTGCTGCCCCCTGATAAATGGGACCCATTAGCTTCGTTCCTGCCTTTGCAGACCAGAGTGCTGCGGAAGCTGGCAGGGCGGTCATGGCTTTATGCTGGACTTGTGTGGGGCCATCCCAACGAAGTCACCAGAGCTGCATGTGGCTCAGAGTCCCTGAGCTGGCAGCACACAGTGATGACTGGTTTGCCCTCATTAAGTGCATCCGGACTAAATGCCACGTTATTAAGCCTGCTCTCTGCTCTGACAACGTTTAAAACTGCTAAATGGTCCCTGTCTGGAGCTGAGGGCACCCTGGAGGCTTTGAGCTTACTAAGATGAACCTCCAGTGAGCATTTCAGAGGATGTACCAGCACATGGTATTCAGGAGACGTCACACGGCAGCTGGACAGCTACACCCAAAATGCAGTGGAATAGCATGTTCCTGCAAGCAGGCTGACCTCAGGCACTGCCACACAGAGTCATTAATTAGCCCGAATCATCTGTTAACAACAGGTCAGCCAGAGAATTTCTCCTCAGCACTCCAGCCTTGGCTGCCATGGGTTACGTGTGGCTAAAGCATCTTCCAGACAGACATTTGATCTAGATGCAGTGGACGGAAAACTCACTGCTCCCCTTGGAACTGCACCCCTGTGGTTAACTCCTGTGGATAAAACCACTCTTCATTGCTGTCCAGCTTCAATTTCTAACCATTGATTCCTTCCTGCCTTCTGTTTGTGCTGCCAGCGCTGGTTACCCTCTGCCTAAAGGGTCTTTACCTGCAGGAAACCACAGTCTGAGCTCATCACCGTGTACCTGGTGGACCTGAACAAGAGATTCTCACCAAGTCCTTCTAACCAGGTTAGTGAAGCCTTGCCGCAGGGCTGACTTGCCCTCAAACTTTTTCCTGACCTTGGTTTCAGGGCTCTTGCAGCTCCGTGGGCTGGGTTTGTGCATCCCTCCAGTGCCCCTTACTCCACCTCTGTGATCTCGCCAAGAATGCAAACCAGTGGAAGGATCTCACTGGATCCTTTCTACTGCTTTATGGTCTTAATTTGCTTCTGCATTACACTTATCTTGTAGGACAGCTAATTAAAGCAGCCAGCTGAAGTCCTTGGGAGGACTCAGAGGAAGATCAGATCAAAAGGGTGCAGCTGGCGCTTGCAGTCATCACCTCTGCTATCGCCCATTTCCCACTCCGCCGCGAGCTTAACAAGCTCTGTTTTCACACTGCCTGAAGTCTCTTACTCCCACCACTTTTACTGGAAGCTGCTTCAGGATTTTGCTCCCATGTTGTCAAATTTCCAGCCTCTATTTGTTTATGGCCATTTAATCTCCATCTGTTGTTAGCCAAATACCTTTCTTCAGAGCCTGTTCATGTCTCTGACATCTGCTTCCACAGCAGGGCTCAGCCACACACTCTGCACCGTGAAAGGGATTGTGCAGAGACCTCAGCGGGAGGAAACGTAGAGCCCAGAGGACCCTGGGGATTTGGGGAGCACCCTGGCATCCATGGGCAGCCTCTGCCCACCCTGGGAAGCGGGGCGGGGATACTCACCACCAGCACATGCTCCAGCAGCTCCAGGTAGCCATCGGCACACTCCTTGCCAAAGCGCAGCGCCCGCTGCCGCACATCCCCGCTCACCTCTGGGTGGTAGGCGGCTTCCTGAAACCCAGAGACGGAGAAGCCCCAAATCACATCCAGCACCATCCCTGCTGGCACCCACAAACCCGTGCTAGACCCACGTCCCCTGCCCACCCCACCTTGCAGGCGCGCAGCATATCTGCGATGGCACGGCGGCTCAGGTTGGCTGTGGCGATGACGTCCTCCTGCCGACATGAGTTGCCAGCAGCCACCGCTTTGGCTGTGGCCATCGTGATGCCTTTTGTCATACGGATGAAGTCCTCTGGGGTGGAGACCTTGGCAGGAGGCACGGGGGAGGAGAAGACCTGCGAGGCGAGACGCAGCAGTGAGTCCTGGGGCAGTGGGCAGGAGGGACGGCACCCACAGCACCACGGCTGTACTCACCGCCAGCTCCTGGCGTATGTGCTCGATTGTGGCCTCCAGCGCCCGAGTTCCCTTTGTGGCCTCGTCCTCGACAGCCTTCACGGTCTTCAGCAAGGAAGTGACGTTTGTCACCATCACCTGTAGAAGGAAGAAGAGAGGCAGGTGAAGCCACATGCAAGCTCTGGGCTGCTGCCGGCACCTGTCCCTCCCTCATTGCTTGGTCCAAAACAGCCCTGTCCCGATACTCCACTCACACCACCTCATCTTGTTCTCTAACCAATGCCGCCTCTCCATCTTGTGTCCCACCTTTTATGTATCACTCCCTTCCCCTTGCTCTGACTGCCCCCGTACAGGCAGAGAAGTCCCCTTGCTCTTTCTCCAGCCCCCCTTCTCATCACACCCAGCTCAGACCTTGGCAGAGTTCTTCAGCTGGTAGACAGCAGGGTCATCCCCAGCTTTGCCAGCAGCTGCCTTGGTGGCACCGATCAGGTCTCCAAGTGCCTTGGCCACATCCTTCACAGCATTGATCAGGACCACCTAGGGAGAGCAAGACCAGGACAATGGCATGGCTATAGTCAGAATCAGGCTAGGGGTGGTGTGGCCCATCAGTGAGAAATCTGGGCACACAGGGAGTCCAGCTCAGCCAGAACCAGAGAAAGCCCAGACAGCCCTCTCCACAACACATAGGATCCAGCCCAGGGCACCACACAACATGTGCCACCCGCAACCCCTTCAAACAAGCTACAGGCAGCCTCCATTCACCCTACACACTCCATCCCACCTGAGTCTCTGGGTCTTCAGATCCCAGGCTGGCGGCACCCAGCTTCACCACCTCTGCCAGGCGAGTGATGGTGGACACAGAGGACTGGGCAGCCTGGGCTAGCTTCTCCTGGCTGGCTGTGGCATTCTGCACTAACACCTTGGTGTCCTCCACCAGCGCCTTGGCTGTCTTCAAGATGCCCTCCCTGGGGAGAAGAAGGTAGTCAGAGAGGACACAGACCTCTACACGCACACATGGTCCTTGGGGTGTACAGATACTGTGGACTCTGCCTTCTGTATGCACAAGCTGAAGGGGAAACAGAGCCAGCGTGATCTGAATTGTAGCTCTCCTTGGAGCTGGTCCGTAGCTCAGAAAGACAGGAGATCACGGGACACTGCCTGACACCCCACCTCTGACTAAGCAGGGGCTGAAGTGTCCTGGTACCTGTGGTCAGCAAAGGTCTCCGAGTTCTCCCGGTTGAGGGTTCCCGCCGTGGCAAACATGATGGTGGTGTCGAGGTCAGCAATGATGCCAGAGACAGCGCTGGCTGCTGTGATGCAGGCTTGTGTCCCACGGTTCCCAGCCTGCAGGGCTGCCAGCACGTGAGACACCTGCGGGGTACGAGCAGGGTGACTGGGGAGCAGAGCAGGCTCAGGAAAGCCCCACCGCACACTCCTCCAGCACCTCCCAGGATGGAGATGTTTCACACTAAGGAACGTCGCATGGTCTGGACGCTACTTCTTAACTTCTACTTATTTGTTCTTACACTGTATACCTATCGTGTTCGGGGGTCCAGAAGATTTTGGAGTCTGCTAGCTGCCAAATGAGTAAGGTTCGCATGATGGACATTAGAACATGGCAGCTCATTCCTTCTTTATCTGCTAAACTCAATTTCTGTACTTGGGGAAGAACTCATAGAAGTTTCCTAATGGAAAGCAACCTTGGAAAGGAAGGACCTGCAGATGGTCCTGAGCATGCAGGCATGTGCCAGGCACTATTAACAAGTTTTGCTTTTGTATTCTTGCTTACAAGCCTTGCTGCTCTATCGCTGCCTTATCCACATGAGTTTTTTAGCCATGTTTTCACCTGTGATTCAGAAGCACATTTTTAAGATCGACTGATGGACAGGGCGCTTTCCACACCAGCAATAGATGGGGAGACTGATCACCCAGCATGAGCTGCTGGCTCGGCTGGAGATGCAGCAACGGCTATGCCCACCACTGCAAAAGCTGATCTGGAGAGCCCTGGGCTGCCACCAGTGTGTCGATCAGTCTACCCCGCCAGGCCACCATCAGAACAGCAGGCAGTACCTGGATGTCACACCCACCCACCACAGCACCAGCTGCTGTTACAGTGCCTGGAGAGGGGGATCCATCCTCCACCCTGCAGCTGGGCAGGGTGATTGTGGCTGAGAGACCCAACAGAGCCAGGGAAGAACGCAGTGTGGTGGCTCCAAGGGCACACGGCTCAGTCCAGCATCCCTCTCACCTGACCACAACACCAGCCCTCTCTCTGGACCATTTACCTTCTCGGAAACCTTGCGCGCACTCTCTATCAGCTCCTTCTTGGTGTAGGCATCGCTGGGGCTGCACTGCAGGGCTCCAGCCTTGGTGACCAGGGCAGCGCAGCCGTGACCCAGCTCCTGTACCCGACGCTTGATGTGGGAGCCAATCTGGAGAGGAACACATGTGTGAGAGAGCCAGCAGGGAACGAAGCTCCACATCTAGGATACCCTCTGGGAAACACCAGCCACCCCTGCACAGCTTCTCTCTCCCAATCCTCCCACTCACAAGGGGAAAAAAAGAAACACAGCTTTGCTGCGTGTTTCCACACCGTGTTGCAATCTCCCAGCTCCAATGGGAGATTTGAGTATCGCTGTCCTCTGCTCTCATACTCATCACACCCTGCTCTGCCCCACAGCACACTCCAGGAGTGCCCCCCATGCTTGTACCTCTTCATTTTCAGCAGTGAGTGCAGCCAGCTTGGCCTCTTGTGCCAGCTGCCCATAGTCGTTGGTGAGCTGGTTGGCCAGTATGCCCAGCTCATCTGGGTTGGTGGTGGATTTGGTGACCTGCCGATAGAAGAAGAAGCAGGAGTTGGAGGGGTCCTACGTTGTGAATGGGCAAGCAAGGAGGGTGATCGCCCTGCCTGGGTGGCAGGCAGTGTTTTCTGCAGCGACAGGCATGCTTGCACCCACCATCTCCTGCACAGTCACTGCGATGGCCTTGGCTGTCTTCACCATCGTGGTCTGGTAGTCCACAAAAGACCCCTCCGGCTCACCCATTGGCACCTCATCCAGCTGTAAGAGACCATCGTGAGACTCTGGCTACAGGTCCAGCCCAGATTCCTTGTAGGTTTTGGCTCTGAGCTTTCCTCTCCCCCATCCCCAGCCCTGGCCAGGTCCACTCCTCACTGCACTCACCTGGTTGATGGCCTGGGTGATGGAGTCCACCATGCCCCCCACGACACCTGCAGCACTGGCTGCCTCATTCAGGGTGGTGGTCAGGTCCTCCACTGCTTCCTTCATCATCTGCACAGCCTCCTCCAGAGCCTCCTGGGTATGGGCAGCTTGCTGCAAGGGCAAGACATAGTGAGGGAAGATGGGCAGCAGTTCATCTCCCAACGGGGATGCTGCACACTTACTCCAGGTTTCCATGTCCAGCACATGCGTGTGCACCACAGGGCACCCACACGTGAAGTGGTGCACACCACAGACACGAGCCCCTCCTGCTCACCTTGGGGTTCCCACCAGCCTCCTTGGCCGTGTACAGCATCTGCAGTGCAGATTCAGCCAGTGTTTTGGTCTGGTCCAGGAGGTTCATCTGCTGCTGGTGGTTGGGTGTTTTGGACGCAGCACCGATCGCCGCCATAATCAGCGGCTCAAAGTACTGAGCCATCTGGGACACCTAGAGAAGAGCAGCATCAGCATCAGCAGCTTCCAGACCTGGCTGCCTGGTGTCTTTTCCCCCAAACTGTGAGCTCCTGACACACACAGAGCACTCCATCAGCAGCTCCCCAGCCCTGCGTTACCTTGTGTCCCAGCTGTGACGCCTCAGCCCGTGCTGCACTGGCCACGGGCTCAATCAGGTTGCTGATCTCCTGCACAGCTGTGATCATCTGGTTGTGCAAAGCCTGTTACAAAGAGAGGACACTGTGTGAGGCTGCAGTAGGGCTGGGGTCACCGCACACTCCTGGGGAAGGCCGCCCGCCCCTGTTAAGTTTGCAGCAGCGCATCCCCGACCCACCTCCTGGGAGATATCTTCTCGGGGGGCCAGCTGCTGGCTGATGGCAGCAAGTGAGGCTTGGTCCACCTCCCGCATGCATCTGTTCAGCACCTCGATGGCCTCGTCACACTCCCGCTGTCCTGGAGCTTTGTCCCTGCATGACACATGGATCATAGAGTAATAGAATAATTTGGACTGGAAGGGACATTCAAAGCTCATCTACTCCACCCCCCCTGCAATCCTCAACTAGATCAGGTTGCTCAGAGCCCCATGAACTTGGCCTTGAACGTCTCCAGGGATGGGGCATCAACCACCAGTCTGGGCAACCTGTGCCAGTATTTTACCATCCTTATTGTAAAAAATTTCTTCTTCATGCCTAGCCTGAATCTCCCCCCCTTCAGTTTAAAACTATCACCCCTTGTCCTGTTGCAACAGGCCCTGCTAAAAAGTCTGTCTCCACCTTTCTTACAGGCTCCTTTTAAGTACTGAAAGGCCATGATAAGGTCTCCCTGGAGCCTTCTCTTCTCCAGGCCTCTTCAGCCCAGTGCTGGAAGGCATTATACCAACACTTTGCCTCCAGCCTTGGCTGCTGCTGGTGAGCAGGATCCTTCTCCCAGCCTTGCGCAAACCAGCATGACAGACCCTGGACATACTAGCATGCGTTCCCATCTATCCACGCCAAGGCTGGAGGAGCTGCTCCCATGCAGGACAAGAGGGATGGTGTCTTGCATCCCATTCCTTGACTCCTCCCACTGGCAGTGGTAAAGAAGATGAGCCAAAATATCCCCAGGTATGCTTGCTCAGAGCAGGGGTACCTGCCAGCACAGACAGGGCCACAGCCGAAGAGGCAAGACTCTCCTCACCTCATGTTGGTGATCAGCTTCTTGATGGAGTCTGAGACGGTGCGAGAGTGACCGGCCAGCACTGACCACTGCGGTGGATCCTTGGGGTTGACGGCCAGAGAGCGGGCAGTCTGGATGAGGCCGGCAGAGCTCTCCAGCATGGTCTTGGCCGAAGAGACAATGGGCTCCATGGCTCTGCGCCCCTGCACAGGGAGACAATGGGCTGCTGAGGTGTGCCAGGGACTGTGCATGGGAAGTTACTCCCTCTCCCGCAATGCTCATGCAGAGCAGCACCCTGAAGCCCAGGGCTTGCTGCCACCTCCCCATCACACCACCCAAAGGCACCAGCCCCACACTGGGACTCCATCCCAAGCTCAGGAGGAGACACAGCTCCTCCCCACCTTTCGGCAGCCCCCATCACAGCCAAGCCACATCCCTCCTGCCCTAGTGGCATCCCACCTCTGGGCTGATCTGGGCAGGAACGGTGGCAAACTCTGGGTTGGAGGCAAAGGCTGTCAGGTTATCCACGGCCTCTATGAGAGGGGCAGTGGCAGCACGGCACCGCTCCCGGTTCTCCTCGTTGAACTCGCCATCCAGGGCCTGGATGAGAGACCAGGTATGGAGAGACCAGGGCAGTTATCCAGACCCCACCGTGCCCCAAATCCCATCCCCACCACCGTGTCCCAGCAGGGAGACTGCACCTTGATGGTCTTCACCAGGTTGGCCGTGCTGTTGGCCACCTCCTTGGCCGACTGGACAAACTGGCGCTTGGCCACAGGGTTGGCGGTACGGGAGGAGGCCAGGCGGCACGTGTTGCACAGGGCCGAGGTGTGCTTCGCTACAATGGTGGCTGCTGATAGCACCTGCAGGGAAGAGCAGGGTGAGGCAGGACCCACTATGTCTTCCCATCCCCGCAGCTCTCCCTTCCCACATGGGGCACCAGTGACCGCAGGGGTCCCTCTGGGGACTCAAGAAGGATCACCAAGGTCCTGCACAACCTTTACAACGCCCCAGCTGGACTGTTACCATTGCACCAAAGCTGCCAGCTGGTGCCCAGTACAGCTGATGAGGCCTGATGAGACACTAGCCATAACCTCAGCCAACTCTTGGGACACAGCTCTTCTCACTAGCCTCATCCCTTTCGTGCAAAAAAATGCCCATAACAGTGCCCCACCTCATACTCACCTGTGACTGGGTACAGGCAGGGTCCACCAGGTTCTGGCAGGCCATCTGGATGGCTTGGTTGGCTCTGGCAAACTGAGTGGGGTCTACCAAGCCCTGCTGTCCAGCCTGGCTGTTGGGGTCTGAGACACCCACGAGGTAGGCAGCCTAGGAGCATGAGAGAGGTGGTGAGAGCAAGATTGCACACGGCAGGGAGGCTCAAAGCAGGCACAGGCTGCGGATGAGTCCAGTAGCACCGTCCCAAAGGGCGAGGGGTCTGTATGGCAACTACACACCAGGGGCAATGCTCAGGGACGGGACACCATCAGAGATGAGTGCATCTCACCTGGGCAGCTGCCTCCGTCAGCCCACAGAGAGCTTTGGAGGCGGCACTTATGGATTCGCCAAACTCAGGCAGTTTGCTGTTCTTGGCGTTCTGGGAGATGCCGGCCATTGACTCACCCAGCACCTGCAGGACACACCATACATCAGTTACGGAGACCACCTCCTGCTCCCACAATGCTCCCAAGCTGAGAGCTCACTGTGCTTCATCAACAGGGGAGGAATCACCTTTCCCTTTGCCCCCACAACCTTCCCAAACCTCCGCTTCTGGCCCAGGGCTCACCTTGGAGTTCTCCATGACGCTGTCAAGGCAGTTAAAGTAGGACATGTCATTGACGGTTTGTGTGGGGTTCTCCAATAGCTCCTTCACCGTCTGCAGGGACACAAGTGTCACATCCAAGGGAAGGGTCCGTGCCCTCCATTTGCCCCTCCTCTTCGCTCCCTCTTGCCCCTTGCAGTGGGATGCAGGTTCCTCCTCCCCATGATCCCAGCCCCTCCACTCCCTCAGCAAGATGCAGCTTCTCACCTCCAGCTCCCGCAGGGCATTGTCACACTCCTTCTGGCCTGGTGCCTGCTGGGTGCACATGGTGATCAGCTGGTTAATGCTGTCGGTCACAGCCCTGCCAGGGACGAGGGAGAAAGACCCACGGATCAAGGCTAGCCCCACCACCTGGCCCGACTGCTACAGCTCACAGGGAGCAGTTCGTCCTACCGTGCTGCTGCCGCCAGCTGATTCTTGAGGTTGGGGGCTGTGGGGTCGGCGGAGAGCGCCTTTGCAGCCAGCAGCAGCTTGCTGGAGGACATGGAGATGCTCTTCAAGTTCGACACCACCTGTGCCTGGTCTTCTTTATTCTGCAAGGAGCCAAGAAGAGTTACCTGCAGCAGTTTTCCAATCTCCACGCCCACTGTTAGTCTCCTCCAGTGGTTTTCAAGCTGAACCAGTTCCCTTCATACAATTCATCTGTCAACAGCAGTGATATGGTGGCAACAGCCGCTGAACTAACCCAAGCCACTTTCTCCCTGCTGCTGCAGTTTTGCACAGCTCCAGACACCATTTCACTGGCTGTGTTGGCCAACAGCCACCCTAACCACCACTACCTGGCTACCCCACCTGTGGTCAGCCAGCTTCTCAGGCATCCCAAACCTCTCACCGTACCCAGGATCCCACAACAGGTATTTGCTCTTACCGGTGACAGGCTGGCCATCTCCACTCCTGCCTGCAGGAACTCATTGAAGTCCTGCCCAAATTTGCCAGAGGACTTGGCCAGGTCTTGAGGGGTGCCACGTGACGCCTGCACCAGCTCGTTGGCAGACTGGTTGAGCCCTGCGGCCGCCCGGTTCAGCTGGCTCTGTGCTTCCTGGAAGGTCTTGGTGCTAGGAGGGAACTGCAGGCATGGAGAAGGATTAGAAGAGGCAGTGAGAAGGATGGAGATGGAGGATGAAGTTTTGGCATATGCTTAGGAACACGCTAGAGGGGAACCCAGTGTGGACAGACCGGATTATATCCCTACAATGCTTCCCCCTCCCCTCCCAGCCTGTCTCAGCTCACCGAATCCGCCAGCAGCCTCTTGCTGGCCTCTCCCACCATGCGGATGGCAGCATCCACGTCCCGCTGCCCCGGCAGGCAGTTAACGCAGCGGCTCAGGGCCTGTGACACAGCCTTGGCCACCTGTGGAGAAGCAAAAAGTGGTCACCTTCCCCAGGCCAGCCCCATAACCTTCCTGTGGGCTGGCAGGGGGCACAGAGGTACCCATTCTCCCTACCTGTGCCAGGCGCTGCTGGCTCTCAGGGTCACCAGGCTTGGCCACCGCTTTCCGCGCCTCCTCGATGAGGTTGTTGGCTTTATCCATGACGTCGCTGGCGCACTCCAGCATGGCGCTCTGCGCCTGCGGGTCGGGGGTGCTGGCTGCCACACCGCGGGCAGCCTGGCTGAGCGAGCGCAGGGCCTGGGCCACCTCCCGGGCAGCGATCCCTGCGGGGATGGAGAGGTCAGTGGATGCCAGCACAGCCCCTTCCCCTCTCCCAGCCCTGGCGTGGAGGCCAGTACCTGTGTAGTTCTCATTGCCCTGGGCCACCTCTCCCAGTAGGTGAGCGATGGCGGAGCTGACAGCTTTCGTGCTGTTCCCCAGGTCCTGGGCACATTTTTCCATCTGCAGGGAGATGAGTGGGGACACTTGCTGGTGGGCTGCACCTTCTGGACGTTCCCTTGCCCCAGCGCCCACCCTGCATCATCCACATCACCCTTCCCCACGCCCTCACCGTCTCTCCCGGCAGAGGCTTGAGCTTGCCATCGCGGGCAGCTGCCTTGGCTTCCTGCAAGTCCCTCTCCAGGCTCTGCACCAGACCCAGTGCTGAGTCTATCTCCAGAGGTCCACATGCCTCCTGAGCCTGTGATGGAGGAGAAGGGAAGGTGAGTGGGGCAACCACTGAGCTCATCCTGCTGCAGCAGAGACCTTGACCACCACTGGGCCATCCTCACTGTCCCCCCTGCTCTGCACAGCCAGGGTCCCACTGCAGGACAGGACCCAGTCTCTCACCTTCTGGGCAGCTGTGCGGAGCTCAGCCAGAGCTGCGGCCAAGTTCTTGGCACACTGGCTGAGCTGCATGGCGGAGGCTTGGTCTGTGATGGTAGGGACGGTGGCCTTGGCTGCAGCTACCATCTTCCCACCGGGCTGCCAAGCCAAAAGAAAAAGCAGTGAGAAGGGGGCGAACATGCAGCATCTCTCTGCTGCCCACATGCAGGTTTCCCAGTATCCCAGGTGTGGTAGGAAAGCTGTAATGCCAGAGCCGAGGGAGGAGGCTCTGGGGGCGCAGGTACCTGCAGGAAGTTCTGGCTGGCAGCAATGAGAGCCAGCTGGGCGCTGGGGCTGTCTGGCTGGGACTGGCTTCCTCGCACGCCTTGCACCAGCATTGGGATCTGCTCTGCCACCACCTGCCAGAAACGAGGGTCACCAGAGGGCCTTGGCCATAGAATCATAGAGCGGTTTGGGTTGGAAGGACCATTCAAAGATCATCTAGTTCAACCCCCTGCCATGAGCAGAGACATCTTCACCCAGATCAGGTTGCTCAGAGCCCCGTTCCAGCCTGGGCTTGAATGTCTCCAGGGATGGGGCATCAACCACCTCTCTGGGCAACCTGTGCCAGTGTTTCATCACCCTCAGTGTAAAACATTTCTTCCTCATGTCTAGCCTGAATCTCCCCTCATCCAGTTTAAAACTATCACCCCTTGTCCTATTGCAGCAGGCCCTGCTAAAATGTCTGTCCACATCCTCCTTATAGGCCCCTTTTNACAGGTCAGCAGGAGACAGATCTAATCCAGGTCCAGTGACTGAAAGATCCACTCCCAGGGGCGCTGTGTGAGGACCCCAAGGTCCTGCCTGCCTGCTGCGGCCAAGCACAAAGCCCTGGCATGGTTGAAGGAAGAAGGGATGGTATGAGGTGGTGCAGGAGACCCCAGGATCAGGCCTGGGCCCTTACCTTGCAGCTCTGCACCAGCTGCTGCTGCGCGGCAGGGTTCTTGTTGGAGGAGGCTGCGTGCTGCGCGGCAGCGATGGTCTGGGTGGCGGAGGCGGCAGCTTGCTTGGCTGCGTGCTGGCAAAAGGAGGAATGGGTCAGCACTGGGCAGTCTGCCCTGAGTCCCCCTGCCACACACCAGGGCTGATCACCCACCTAAATGCCTCCAGCTGCGACACTTGGGCACCCCAGCACCCTCAATGCCCAGAGTCCCCAAGCAACACGGTGCATGCAGGGGATGGGACAGGATGCGAAAGGAGCAGTGGGGAGGGCTCTGTGCAGCATGGACACTGTACATGAAAAGGATTTTACCCCTCTGGAAAGTGCAGGGACATGGGAGCTCCTGGCCAGGTCTTGCTCACTGACCGTACTGCCTTGTTCTCCATAGCCCAGTGTCCTTGCCCAGCATCTCACCTCTAGCTTGTGCACGAGCTTCTTCTTGATGGCGTTCTGAGCGGCGGCGTTGGTTGCCATGCGTAGCCCCTCTGCTGCCTCACGCAGCCGCTGCTGCTGCTCCTCACTGTCCGGGTGGGCTGCAGCTCCCTGGAGAAAGTAGGAAACCCATCACACCTTTCAGGGGCCACGGGGGTCCACTGTCTTCATGAAGCAGCAGCTATGCATTGGCCTGATGCTGAGCAGCATCCCCAGACAGCCTGACTGCTGGGGAGATGCCAAAAGCCTCGCCAGGAGAGCTCAGCAGCAGCTCCTCTGCTACCACCCACAGCTCGAGGAGCCCCACTCCACTGCACAGGCCCTCAGCTCAGTGCAGGACCTTGCTCTGGAAACTGCTCCCCCATCCCGGGGCTGCTTTTCCCATCTGCAATACCGAGCCAACAGTGTTGGATGGGGCTAGTGGCCAAAGCCAGTGTCCATCCTCGCCACACCACTGACCTTTGCAGCCTCCACCATCTTAGCGGTGGCATCAGCCAGGATCTTGGCTGCGCTCAGCAGCTTGCGCGAGTTCTCCAGGTCCGTCTCTCCCTCTGCATCAGCTTTGATGGCATTGACGAGGTCGGAGGTAGCCTGGGCCAGAATACGAGCCTGACGCACCATTTCCCCTGGGACAGAAAGAAAGGGTGGCCCATTAGCAAGTCCCATTGGGTCCCTGATACCTCCTTGTCCACCACCCTCTACACTGGCTGCCATCAGCCACTCTCACCAGCATCGCCCATGGAGCTGAATATGTTCTCGGTGACGTTGAGGATGGTGTCAGTGGCCTGGTCATAGCGCCCGATGGGCTGCCCACCCAAGGCGTGCTGCTTGATGTGCTGCAGCAGGTCGTTCAGTGCCTGGGTGACAGCTGTGGCTGCCACCCCCACCTGCTTCAGGAGCTGGTCATCACTGGTGGCTGCCTTGGAGGCCTCTACACAACCTTCCGCCGACTTGGCCACCAACTTGCCAGCCTCGATCAGCTGCTCCTGGCACACTGGGGAGCTGATTGTGGGAGCCACTACCTGGAAGGGAGGAGAAAGGCTGGGCAGTGAACATGGTGGGCTCCTTGCCGGAGCTGTGCAGAGACAGCTGTCGCCAACTTCAGCTCCTCCAAAGAGGATATTCAATGCTTGGGTACAGTGGCACGGACTCCAGCCCGAGGCAGCCCACACTTCTGGTGCCAGACCCCAAATGTCCCGCTTGAGGATGTGTGGTCCTGACACAACTATGACCCCACTGTGGAGCTGCCACCAGCCAGGTGATACTTGCAGCCACGCTGAGACAAGGGTTAACTTTGCTGCTTACCTTGGTGCAGGCCACCAGCTGGGAGGTGGAGAGGGCACACTGGGTGGCAGCAGCGATCACCTGTGTCTGCAGAGCTGCGTCCTCTGTTTTCTGAGCCACGTTCTTGGATTTGAGCACCAGGGTGGCAGCAGCGCTGGCCACCGCCTTCGCCAGCTGCATGAGCATGTCCTGGGGGGGATGGAGAGGGTCAGCGTGGGAGACACGCAGCAGGAAAACCAGCAGCCGCCCACAGGACTCTCGTGAAATATTCAGCAGGGAAACGTGAGCTGTCGGGGTCCTTTCATCTACTCTGTCCTGGCACCGGCAGTACCACACACCTGGATTGTCTGGCAACACCTTGACCCCATCTCTACTGTGTGCTACAGTCGGCGGTGAGGCTGTAGCCTGGCTCTGAGCTGCAGCCTGGACCATGGCACCACCACAAACACCGCCCAGAGCAGCTTGGGTGATGCTCAGCATCACCACAACATCACGGCCACAAAGATGATGAGGCATCTGGAGCATCTCTCTTATGATGAAAGGTTGAGAGAGCTGGGTCTGTTCAGCCTGGAGAAGACTGAGAGGGGACCTTATTCATGCTTATAAATATCTCAAGGGTGGATGTCAAGAGGATGGAATTAGATTCTTTTCAGTGGTGCCCAACGACAGGATGAAAGGCAATGGGCACAGACTGAAGCACAGNGTTCTTTCACCACCTACAACCTGCTCGTTGTGCACTCCCCAGGCAAAAATCCACACCAAGGCCCTGACTGAAGCACAACCGCAAGCTGCTGCAAGGCACACCCAGCTCTGCCTGAGTTTGCAGCCTGGGCAAACGGCAAAAAAAAGACAAATCCCTCAGGCCAAATGGTAGGCACATGCTGGCTGCCCCACAGCCACACTGGGGGCAGCTACCTGCCCACAGGCTCACCCCACCAGCAAGAGGTGAGTGGGAGATGCTGCCCACACTGGCCACTCGTCCTGCAGACATACCAGCTGTTTTCTAGCTCATTAGCAATGGGTTATATCTCTGCTGTCACTCCTGGGGCTAAAGGAGAGGTATGACACAGCAACCAGCCTCCCTGCCTGGGAGGGTGGTGGGTAAGGCAGGGGGCTGCCCTGCCAGCCTGCAACAAGCAGCGACCAGCACATGGCAAACTGCTTTCCCGCAGGGCATCAGACGTGACAGCATGCTGCAGCCTTCAGGATTAGCTCCTGTGGCATGCTGCCGGCAAAAACAGGCAGCACCAGCGTGAGCCAGCAAATGCTTGGGGCAAAGGCCTCGGTAGGCAGGGCAGCACTCTTTGCCTGCCCTGTGAGCGCCCACAGTGAGTGGCCCCACACCCCACGACAGCTCAGCCTCCGTCCACCAAGCCAGATGTGTGCCAGCATCCCCTCGCCTCCTGCAAGCCAAGACTGCTCCCGCTGAGATCCGCCACCTTTCCCAACAGGAGGAGAGACCGGAGAGCGCATGCACCCAGCTCCAAAGTCCCCAGAGTCCCCAGACTGCTGCAACTGAGCCCAAGGAAGGAAGTAGATACACTCGGGTCTGGCAGCTGCAAGGCAAAGCATCCTGCTGCACATGTGCAATTTGTCTTCCACATCCTAAATTTGCCCCTTGGGGCTGTCCTGTCCTGGCACTGCCACCTGGCCAAGCATGGCTTCTTGCCCTGGTCATAGCTTTTCTGCTCTCTTTGTCTGTCTGTCCAGGCTTTTCTGCTCCTGCTGAGGTTGTGTGGCCACCACAAACAGAAACCCATTCTTTCTGGAGTCTGTTTTGGTCTATACGACATCTGGATCCTTCTCTTCAGCACAGTGTGCTATTTCCCTTGTGCTGGAAGGAGCAGTTGTGAGAAAGCAAGCTGGCTGGAAGTCAGCTCAGTCAAAATAAACCACTCCATGAGGCTCCAGCCACCCTGGGTCTCCAACAGAGGCAGGCAGGCAGCTCCCACAGGCAAAGAGCAGCAGGCAGGAGCCAAGTTGGCTCCCAGGGCAGCGCTCGCCCAAGGGTGACCCGAGTGCATGGACTTCTGAGAGCCAACCACCAGAAAAGCAGATTTTTGACAAGAGCCCTTCTCCAAAGAGTTCAGCTGATAGTCCCCAGAGGAGCACCCCTCACGCTGGAGAGGGCAGGGACCATCAAGCCGTGCCTACAGTCCCCTTTTACCGTCTTTGGGTCAGAGGCAGGCAGGATCCAAGCACGCCGGCTTTCTGCGATCTACATGGGAATCCACAAGACAAGAGGTGTTATATCACAGCAGCTCTAGGGACAGAGATGGGCAATGGCCTGTCCCTTCACTCAGCAAAGTCACCGCCAGGCACCGGCCAAACTTAAGCCTGGAGCCCTCCTGCCAGGTCCTGTGCAAAATCTGACTGTTTTAGGGAGTGGGTGTCCCTGTTTGTCACCAGGTGCACTCACCTGGAACCGGGGGTCGGTGTCACTCTCCCCGATCTGCTGCAGCAGCTCACCGCTGGTCTGGCCCACGAGGCCGGCAGCCTGCAGCAGATTCTGGCGAGGCTGCAAGGAATGAGGGAAAATCAACAACAGGCTCATAAGCAAGCCCTAAAACCTCATCCCAATGGTTCCCCTTGGCTTCCACCCTCTTCTCAGTCCCTGGGCCCCTCCTGCTTCTCACCTCAGCGCTGGCAGGCTGTGCCGTTTTCAGCAGGTCCGAGACAGCACTTGCCAGGTTCTTGGCTGCCTGCAGAAGCTGCCGCCCATTCCCTCCCTCGTCCTCCATCAGCGCAGCCAGCAGCTTCACGCCCTTGGACATCTCCGTCAGGTTGGAAGAGATGGTGGTGACAGCGCAGCCCACGGCAGTGTAGTCTGTGTCTGCTGGGTCTCCTGCACAGGGAGGAGATGAGTCAGGATGGGATGTACTTCAAGTGATGTTTCAAGAGCACCCCCACACCTGTTACCAGTGTGGTTCTCCTTTGTGGGAGTGGGGAAAAAGACTCCCTGACTCCTAAGCCTGAAAGACTGTTGGATCAGTTGAGTTTGGGCAGGAGAGCCTGGGGAAAGAGAGCTGCACTGTGCCATGGGTGGGCCTGGAGCTATGGCAGGGACCAGACAAGATGCTTCTGGTCCAGAGGATGACTGATCAGCCAAGGGCTGGGAGGAAGGACTGGGCTGGGCACAGACAGGGATCGAAAGGCAAGGCGAGTTGCAGGGGCATGGCCAGCTCTACAGGCACATTAGCAGCATCTAGGGCTGATTTAGCTCTAGCTAGGGAAGGTTGGCTCCTCCAGTTTCTGATGGAGGGCAGGAGCCATGACTTTCAGCCAGACAAGAGAGACCAAGCCTTCTGCAGGTGGGGTATCCCTCCTCTCCAACCCTCCACACACCTGCAGTGAGGTTGACCACCGAGGCTGTGCCAGCAGTGATGGCATCCACTTGGGAGTGGATCTCATGCTTTGACTCATCCATCTTGTTTTTGCGCCAAGCTTTGGATGCCTAGAATGGGAGAACAGGGTCAGGAGATGGTGGTGGAGGTGGTGGGTAGCTGCATCCATGCTCACACAGAGAGACACAGGAAAGAACAGACAACGAAGAGAGAAGGAAGAGCTGCAGCCACCCAAAACTCCCCGGCCCATCCTGACCAAGCAATATGACCAGATGTCCCCTCCACCCAGGTGGGATGCAACCCCACCTCTTTGCAGGCAGCAGATCTTCCCAGGAGCTGCTGACACGTCTCCTGGGAATGCAACCGTCCTCTCCTAGCCCAGCCAACAACTACCAGCAAGGTCCCCCCTGAGCACCCCGCCTTCAGCCAGCACTCACAGCATCCTGCCCGAGGGGTGGCAAGGTCTCGAAGTCATCCAGCGTGGCCTGGGCTGCGTGCACAGCCTGCATGCTGGAGTTGATGGTGCCAGTCAGGGCTTGCTGGGCTGAAGTCTGCAACACAGAGACAGATTGAGGCACACCGGAGACTCAAAATATGGGCTTAAATATTTGGCTCACATGCCTCTCTGCAACATGGCGTAACATGCTGTTGATGACCATGCTCTAGGTAGGCGCCTTCACAAAGGGGAGTGCACCTAGCAAAAAGGAGTTTCCCCTCTGCACCTCCCACTGGGAAATGCCCCACCCCACCACGGGTACAAGCAACTCTCATGGTTAACCAGCTCTCAGGGAGTGGGGAGCAGATGCAGTGGGACCCACAAGGCTTTTACAGCAAGCCCCACAGCAGGCTGAGCGGTGCCAAAGAAAACAGCCTTCTTGTGGCCTTTTCCAAGTGCTTCTCCAGCTGCTGAGGACATGGGTGTCAACAAGCCAGGCACAGGGCTGTGCTGCAAACCACAGCACTGGTGGGGCTCGCCAGGCACAGCAGCTTGGGGTAGCTCAAAACGAAGGAGAAGCTGAGGCTAAAGGCCAAGGGAAAATGCCAAGGTGTAGCTCAAGTTTGCAGAGCGGGTGCAGGAGGATGCCAGCTCAGCCAGGCCAGCAAGCACAGGAGGCCAGCGGCACTGAGCCCCTGCTCTCCACAGCAAGCCAACACCTGGCCATGGACCCAAAATTGATGGGTCTACACAAGCCTGATGGGCACCTTTCGGAGTTTGTGCCCTACGGCGGGCACAGGGAGAGCTTACCAGGGGAGGCATGTGCCCTCGGTGCATCTGGCCACTGGTGATTTGCAGCTGAGGCTGCGGCATCGTGCCCACCTGGAAGTTTTCTGGCCCTCCAGCCCCCGTCCGCATGATGGCTGGCAGGGCCACCGAGCCCAGTTCCGCCTTGCCTACACGGTTAAACTGCTGCTGCAAAACAGTCGACCTGAAATGGGGAGAAATATCAGGTTAAGGAACACCCACAGCCGTGGCACCAGGCTCTGTGGGAGCGCTGCCACCAGAGGACTGGCGGCTCTTCTTCCAGATATGTTGTTCTACAAGCCTGGCTGGAGCCCGCTTTCATTCAACTTCTGCTTGGAAGCTAACTTGCTCCTGGAGGACTTACTTCTTTGGAGACACGGAGTCTTCCAGCATGGTGGATTCCTCATCTCCCTCCAGTCCAAAGTGGTCTTTGCTCTTTTTCTGTAGAGGGAAGGAGAAAACGTTTCAGCCAGCACATACCTCCCACCCTTGCCCTCCTCCTGCAGCCCAGGCACAGCTCTGGGGCCACAGGGTCCCTCTGCCCCATCTCCAGATGCCCCAGCAGCACCATGTGCCAATGCCTGTCTGGAGGCAGCTGAATGAGCACCCTGTACCCCTCTCCAGAGAGGAGCTTGTTTTCAGTGCCCTTCTCAGCACCGCCTCACCTTTTTGAGGATGATATCAATGTAGCCGGCAATCAGCTGAGCGATCTGCTCCCCTTCCGTCGTCTGCACTGAGTAGTAACCATCCTGGTAATCTCCAAAATCCTGCAACAGCAGGGCACAGGGTAACACCGGAACTGGGCACTGGCGGCCATCCTGAGCCCCTCTGGTATGCGCTAAGCACCCAAGATCCGGCCTTCAAAACAAGAGCCGGGAGAGGCACCAGAGGAGGGCAAGGCTGTCCCACCGTGGGGCAACACCAAAGAGAGAGGCTGGTGTGAGAGCAGCCCCCCATGGGGTCAACACTGGGGAGGGGGTGTGCAGGACCAGGGCTGGTCCCTACCAGGGTGAAGCTCTTGGGCGAGGCTGCCCAACGCTTGATGTTGGTCAGGCTCCACTCCTGAATCACTTCCTTGGTCTTCTCGTCCACGCGCATCACACACTCCTTGGTGATCCCCAGGAGCCGCGGCACCAGCTTGTTCTTCCCCTTCATCTTCTCCTGTGGACCATGACAGAAGGGTTGTGGGCTGTCCCCAGGATGGATCCGTCCAGGCAGAGACCTTTGAGGCCTACTGTGGCTACCAAACGCCCCCAAGGCCACACTTTTTGGTGGTGACAACCACAACATGGGGCTTGAAAATGAGAAAAAGCATGAACCAAAGAGTGGGAAGGCAGTGCACGGTGAAAAGCAAGAAGAAGGAGAAGTGCATAGTGGAGACTCAGGGAAAACCGGAGCAACATATGTTGAAGTGTAGCAGCTGGAGACATGACACAGGGAGGGATGCTGGAGAAGAGGAATTTTGGTTGGTGAGAGGTGGGAGCAGGGGGACTGCTGCTCTACCTTGACCAAGAAGAAAGAGACCCCGTAGGTCTTGAGGGAACGGGCAAGTTTCACGTAGCGAACTTTGGCCTCAATCTCGCTCATGTTCCCACAGTTCTTGTGGGCCTGCAACAGCAAAGAGAGAACATCACACTAGCTCCACAGTCTCCTGGCTATGCCCTGACACAGCCTTCCCAGGCTCTCCCCACCCCCCCAGCATCCCTTGCCCCTGCTACAGCATCCCTATGACCTCTGGGACCTCAGGAGCTGCCTTGTCTACCCACCTACAGCTTCTTGCTGTTTCTCACCCACCAAGCTGCTACGTCTTGCCTCCAGAAACTAGAGCAGCCTCAACCTTTGGCGAGGAGGAACAAGAAGCCCAGGTTTCTACACCTCCCCTGCACATACCATGAAGATCTTGCGCTCCCCTTTCTGCTTGATGTACTCCTTGGGCAGGAAATCCTTGAGTCTGCCAAGAGACAGCCAAGTCAGCTGTTAGCAGCAGAGCCCAAAGCCAGCATTTGTCTCCAACTACAAAGAGGCTCAACCCCATACCCTTGGACAAACCCCTGCCAGCGCACAGGCTGGGAGTTTTGGGGAATAGGAAGCATGGGGGAGAGGTTAGTGTAGTAATGAAAACTGCCCCAGGAGCTGCTCTGCTGAGTGGGGTGTTGATGCTGAGGATGCAGCCCCTCATTTGGCATCAGGGGACACCATACAGTAGTTTGGGGTCCCCCCATGAGAGCCGGCTGCATGTCGTGGGGGTGCCAAAGGGACAGAATGGGGGGTCTGGCACCCCTTGCAGCAAGCATGGACCTCCATGCTTAGGCACTGTGCTGCAGCAAGGAAAGGAGTTGCTCCAGAAATATCTGTGTTACCAAGCCCTGTGTGCTGGCGCAGTGCTGGGGGCTGCCAAGCTGCCCCAGCCACCTGGGCCTCCCCAGGACACTCACTCCAGAAAGCCCGGCTTGTGCTTTTGCTCGTTGTGTGGCCCAAACTGGATCTGGCACTGGTAGCCAGCAAATTCACAGGCTTTGTCAAAGGAAACAGGGTGGGAACCGTTCAGGATGTCGTCACGAGCCTGCGTGGGAAGAGAAGACATCGCTGTGGGCTGGGCGACAAGGCAGCCTTTCCACCGTTCTCCACATCGAGCAGGACCTGTTTTCCAGACTTAAAAGAAGCAGGCTTGAAAAAGAAGAGGATCTAGGACCAAGCTGTCCCCTATGGGGGCCATCACCAAGCCTGGGAGAGGAACAGCAGCAGGACTTCAAGATGGTTCCTACCAGACAGGATACATGGGATCCTCAGGGGAGCTCTGGAGTACGCAGAGGGCAGGGCTGGGACTGCCAGCATTGGCTCTTACCCAGGGGACATCTGGGCATCCTCAAGCGAACCCTGTGGTGGCTCCTGGCCTAAACCCTCAGCCACCAGCCCTGTCAAGGGGCTGGCACAGGGCAGTGGAGCCAGGTGCTCTGGGGAGCTGTACCTGCACGTAGAGCAGGTTGAGCTGCACAGGATCTCGCGAGTCCACGTTCTGGTCGGAGTAGAAGAACTTGCGCCGCAGCAGCAGCGTCTCATTGTCATCGATGCCTTGCTCGCGCAGGGTCCGGCCATGGTCCAGCCAGTTCACTGTGGGCAACGCCAGGGCATGAGCACGAACGGGATGCAGAACAAGAAGCTGATGTCTGTCGGATGCACCCCAGCTCTCACCCCTCTGCCCTGGGCCTCCATGCAGGAGACACTCTAAGGAGTGTGGGCATACGTTCCCTCACCACAGCCCTCTCCACTGCCCGTATTGGCTCGACCCCTTGCAGGGGTCCCTGCCCCCTCCCCACTACACTTGGCATGGGCTCACTCAATCCCCAGGATGCTCAAGTACTTACACTCATCATCTGTGTGCAACTTCTGCTTGAGCTTCTCCATCTTCTTCTCATCTCGCAGTAGGGTCTTGTCCTTCTTGAGAGTGCCAGTAACCTCCTCCTTCTTCTCTTCTATAATCTCCCGAACAAGCGAGTACTCATCGTAGTTGGTGATGCCTGCAGAAGAGCGGAGGACCAAGCTCAGCACAACACTGCTGCCAAATACAGAGCCTGGAGCAATGCAAGGGTGCAGGGCAGTCTACCCTCTCCAGTGTCACACATCCCTTGGACATCCCCCCTGCCAGGTCATCAGCTGCAGAGCTGCTGCCGCTCTGCCAGACCCCCATCAGATGCTAACAGGTCTCCCCCTGACCCTTCCTTCCCCTGTTGCTGCCTGCTATTCTCACCAATACGGGCACAGATTGTCATGAGCATGTCTGTGACAGTTTTGGAGTCATCCACCATGACTGTTTTCACTGTCCCATCCAGCATGCGGATCTTCAGGGGTCGTTGTTTCTTCTTGTACTCCATGGTGTCCTGCAAGCACAGTGAGTACAGCTCCCAGCAGTGGCACCGGTGCGGGCTGGCACATCCCGCTGTCACCCCAACAGCTCCTGCCTCCCCAGTGCAATTGTGGGGGGAATGTGGGGTGCTGCAGGGCACGACGCAAGGCAGCAGGGCAGGCACCCACACCACCTCCACACTGCGGGCACATCCAAGCATGGAGCCAAGCTGGAAAGACGTGGGATGGATGCTTACCCCATTGCGAAGCATGTAGTAGTCCAGAGCCTTCCCAGCCTCCAGCCAGATCCCTTTCTTTGGGTCTTCATCCGAGAGGAACAGCCCAAAATCATTGGCTGAAAAAAAGGTAAAGTCTCTGCCAGGGTAATCCTGAGCAGAACAGGGACACCAAGACACCAACCTGTAACCAGGGATGTGCATTGCTGCAGCCCAGTGCATGAAGCACAGCAGTACCATGAATGCTGGAGCCTAAACCTAATGAACGGGCAACAAAGCTGGCCAGCAAGCTTCAAGGTACATGCTTCATCCTAGTTATTGACATAAAAAGTCAGCTGAAGCATGCTTACGAAATGCTGAACTTGGAACTGATAGTTACAACAGAAGGAAGAGCTTAAGAGTCGTGGTTGAGAACTCTCTGAAATCTTTGGTGTGATGTGTAGCAGTGGCCAAAGCATGGCAGTAAAACACTGGGTGCTGTGAACTAGTCTATAAAACCTAGGCACATCCATACTTCCGAGTACTCCGTGATGATGTGGTCTGCAGCTCCCCACAAGAGTGTGGTGCAGTTTGAAAACATACAGACAGGGGCAACTTAAACGATGGACCCTTGGTATGAGGGACTGAAGGAGCTGGGACACCCCTGCTTGGGGATGAGGAGGCTGAAGGGGGATGGCATCAAATCTTATGTCAGGGAACAGGCTGCCTTAGTTTATCAAACTATTAGATATCCTGCTTCTTCCAGAACCTGATTAGTAACTGCTTATATAGAATTCACTTAACATGAGTAAGTTGGCTTAGCATGAGTTCTGCAAGCTGTGAACTTCTGAAGCTTCTGCTTTGTTAAGTATGAAAGGCCCCAAAACCTCCAATATAGAAGATAAGGGGAGCTGTGTCCCTGGAGATAAGTAAAGGTACAGAACAGCATCTAACAAAAGATGACAACAGAAGAATGTTTTGGCTATTGCCAAGCACTTATTTTTCTTCAGCTGCCCACGCAAAATAGCAAGTGAAGGTCAGGGCTTTGATTGACAGCCTGCCTCACAAAAATGAAGAGATTCTGTGAAGAACAGGGAGATCCGAGGCTCTAATTTTGCAATTGGCCTGGAGTGACATGCGGGCAGTAGGGGCTTGGATTGTCCAAGCTTTTTTCTGCTGAGGTCCCTCTTCAGGAGACACCAGCTCGAGCTGCTATGCTGTATCTTGAGAATAAATTATTTATTTTGGAAGAATTTCTGGAATCCGTGCCTGAGCCTCTGCTACGGGAAGCCTCGGGAAAAGAAACTTCCGTAACAGCTTACAAGATCTCAGAGGTGGTGAATAAATGCTGTTCACCAAATCCTGCTCCCTCGGGGCCGGGATACCCAGTGTAAGTGTCACTGCTGGCGCCTGGGCAGCGGCACCCCAGTTCAGACCCACAGGGTTAGTCCTGTTTTCCTGCTGTGAGAGGCCAAGACCACGCCTGGCTTTATCCTGGGGAAGGTCCTTCTCCACCTTTGCAACAACCCAGCGCCGCAGGCTGTCTTGGCTGGCTCTGTTTAAAACACGTCATTCTGTTGGCAGCTCTCTGCGGGGAGGGACAAATTCCTGAGCCGCCCTGCTCCTGCCTGGCTAACACTGCTGTTAGGATCCTACTAAATAGGGAGCAGAAAATCACGGAGGCTTGGCTTGCCCTTTTTTTTTTTCAAAAGCTGTTTTCAAAGCAAATTCCAAGAGGATAACTCTAAAGCACTGAAAACTGAGCAGCTTGCCCCAGATCCATGGCTTGGGCGGGGAGAAGCACTTCCTGAAACAGAGCAAAAGCCGAGCTGGAAACCTACACAGAGGTGACAAAAACCCAGGGCACCCCAAAAAGGGACCCCAGAGTGCTACTGGGTGAAGAGAAACAAAGGCTGCAAGGAACTGATAGGCAAAAAAAAGCAGTGAGCGACTGAAAAGGAACTCGAGAGTAAGCAGTTCCCTTCAAGGCTTTCCCCTTGCCTTGTTTTTTATAAACAGGCTGGCTCACGCCCAAGAGTAGGAAATGCAAAGGTCCTTCCAACACCACCACAGCCCTGCATCCACACAAACATCCAGTCCCTCTCTGAAACCGAAAGCCGTGGTCGGCCGGACCGCTGGCCACCCGGGCACGGCGCGAGAAGGCATTTCCTTCCATCCTCCAGGAATCTGCCTCTCCCAGATGTCACTGCACACCCCCTCCTCTTCCCACGACTCCTGACCTCCGATTTGCTGCCTCTCCCCTGTGGCATAGATGCTTTTGGGGCAGCAGGGATCCAGTACAGCCCCTGAGATGATGTCCCAGAGCTCCAGCCCCCCCATCCGCGATAGGGACAGGCCACTTCCACGTGGGCGTGAGTCATATCATAAGCTCATGAGCCATAAGCTTAACTTTGAGCCTGGCAGCAGCAGTGAGATATTAGAGCTAAGAAGACTTAGCAAGGTAATGGAGCACCAGTGTGGGTCTGTCAGAGAGCTGTTCTTAGGAGACAGACCTGACAAATGACTATATATCCCCTAAGAAAGGAAAAATTAACTTACACGGTTTATCAATGCTTTCTACAACCCCTGCAACTGTTTAAACCCACCTAGACCTGGGTAGTGGTGGTGGTTGCAAGTAGGAGAGAGGAGCAGACCCAGAAAGGGCAGCAGGCTCAAACTGCATGACGAGTGTTTCACTCCCAAATGTGGTTTTCTACCTTTCAAACCCCAAAATTCCTTCTGGGGTGTCAAGGAGGGAGCCCTAGGAGCTCAGTCCCATGCCTCAACCAGACAGAAGGAATTGGACCTTGCTCCCCCCACCCACCAGTGGTCTGGGAAAGACCAGACAGGCAGAGAGACAGCAGAGGGAAGGGAAACTGGTGAAATGCCAGAAGCTAAGCCAGGGTGGCCCTGGTACAGCAGGCAGCTCCACTGTGGACTTACGCTGTCCCATTTGGGCCTCGGGCACCCGCTCGCGGATCATCCGGCATGCATCATACACCATGGTGGAGGGCTCAAACTGCATCGTCTTCACCACATTGCCGATGCTAATCTTCAGCGAGAGCGCAACCATGGTGGCGGCTGGGCTGTCCCCACTCCTGCGTCACCTGCCAGAGGAGACAGACGGGTTACCTCACTGCAGGCACCTTCGGCGTGCAGGGTCACTCCTCCTCCCCTCCGGCAGCACCTCCGCTCCCCAAAAGCTGGGGTATGGCTTCTAGCAGCAAGTAAGGGCTGCACCCTGCTCTGGTCCCGACTTCCAGCCCCGTGCTGATCCCAGGGTCTCTGGCCAGCATTGGGACCCTTATCTCCTTGTCCTGAGGTCCCAAATTCTGCTCATCCGCAGGAGTGACAGTAGCTGGTACCCAGCGGAGATGCTGCCAGCGAGGAGGAAACAAGCACGCGGGAGCACACGAGATAAGCTTGGAGAGCACAACAGAAGGGGTTATAATTAAACCTGCCATGACACAGAAGCCACAAGAGGAAAACCAAGCTTTGACCCGGAGCTGGCAGGGCCTGCCCTGGCTATCAGGGCCCCCCACATCGTCAGCGGGCAGTGCTGAGCCAGCGCAACGTGGGCACTGAGGGATCCAGAGAGACAGAAAAGCCTGGAGCTGCTCGAGGAGGCGAGATAAGGGCACCAGGCACTGAACTTGCCCGTTAAAAATAATTACCTAGGGAAAGTATCACTCACACCGAGTGAGTGCTCAGAGATCACGGTCTACAGCAGCAGCTATTGCACAAACCCAGGGATGGGGAAACTGCGCACAGGTTGATGCACATGACGGCAAGGGACCAGCCACTGCAGGTGTCACTACAAGGGCAAATGAGAGACGCACCATGCCATCTGAAACAGGCCGCAAGCCTGGTCCAGCCTGAAGGATCAGCGTCAAGCTTGAAAGATTGCATAGACCAGCTTCAGAGCAGGCACCCCTCAACAGGGCTCCAACACACCAGGTTTAGTAACACCTAATTAGAACTGTGATATCCTTATAGCAGAGTAAAATCAGAAAGAAGTAACAGAAGTAAAACGAGATTGTAAATAAGCGCCCTGCTTGTCTGACACAGCTTGTAGGGCTTGTCAGACCCCTTTTCCTTTGGGTTTACGCACTATGTAGCAGTTTTCAGTGCCTTCCCAGGTTGCCACATGCCTTGGGGTCTCTGCGTTGGGTCTTTTTCCCCGTTCTTCTCAGTATCCCTGGTCCCCAGTTGGCCCCAACCCAACACTTCCCAGCAGTGACGCCCCTTTTCCTCTCCCTAAGAGCTAGCTCATAGGAGTAGGTAGGAGTCCTCTGCTCTGTCTCACCCCAGGCTGCCTTGTCCTTAAACCCCAGTTGGTGAGAGGATGCAAGAGCAACGGCGGGTTGCACCATATCTGCTTGTTCTCTTTTAGATTGATTTTCTCCTACCAGGCCTCCTATTATGGCTGTCAGTGAAAGGTTGCTGGCCACGTGCATCCTCAGCCCGGCCCAGGGAGGTTCTTGGCCAAGGTTTGCTGGCAGCCTCCCTTGCCTGTCGTGCACCACAGCAGCACACGGCGATCCTGTGTGTCCCTGCCCGACGCTGCCAGCTCTGATCCCCCACAGAAGCGGCTACACCCGGGCGGGCTGCTCCCAACCACAGACCCAAGGGAGCTAGTAGTAGGACCCAAGATGGATAAAACAGGCTCCTACATCTGATTTTGGCCAGGAGAGAGCCAGAGCAAAGGGGTCCTGCTTCCGCAGAGCCATAAAGCCATGCTGGTGGTGCGGGGAGGGAGGCAGGGATGGAGGAGTGTGCCGCCTCCGCCAGCACATGGAGCGGCTCCAGCTCTGCATTCCTGAGCTGTTCGGCAATGTTTCTGCGGAGGCCCGCGGCCCCCACTGCCTCTGCTGACGAGGAATGAAATGCATTTCGGGTCCGGAGTGAGGGAGCCCGGCGGCAGCGGGAAGGGGGAGGCGGAGGTGGCCGCCTGTGCCGTTGCCATCCAGCCAGAAGCCCTAGCAAAGCCGTGGAGCCAAAGGGATGAGGAACACCCTGCTGTAGAAGGGGCTTTCTGGATATTTCACAGGAAGGGCAGGCGGCTGCGGTCACCGGGCCATCTTCTCTATATCTAAAAATATTCTCGGGTTGAGCATAAAGCTACTTTCCGTCCCTCCGCAGGAAAAGGAGAACATGCCACTGTCAGGACAAGGTCAGAGACCATGGAGGAAGGGGAGAGGAGGATGCCGGACAGCAGAGAGGAAGCGAGAGGAGCCAGGCCGCGGCCGGCCATTTCTGCAGCCTCCTTCTGCCCTCCCAAAGCCACTCAAAAGCAGGCCCTGCGCCAGAGGCTCCCCTTAGCACATCCTTCGTGCGGACCACCACGTTTCTCAAGACCCCACAGGAGGATGACTGACTGCTCAAGCCTTCCTACTCTTGCAAAAACGACATAGCTCGGTAGGGAAGGTGCTCACAATATCAAGCAAGTCCTTGGAGGAAAGGGAGATGGTTCACTTTAATTCCCATATTCTAGGGAAATAGTTCAGGCTCCAGCAGCTGAATTTTGCTGACATCAATGTCTAAATTAGAAATGCTCTCTCTTGCCTAAGAAGTACACCTCCTCAAACCCTGGAGAGATTTGTCAGCAAACATGACAATTAATCACACTGGGTTTGCAAATCTGCTGCCTCCTGCAAGGGCACCAACGCAGACCTCTCCCCTCTGGGTACCACATGGAGGAGGAAAAGCCAACTAGACATAAGGGATGAGACAGCGTGGGAGCCTAGTGCTGCAAACCAGAAAAATAAAGGAAAAGGACAGCGAAATTCAAGCTGTCCCTGTGGAAATAAAACCCATAAAAACAAAACAAAAAAACCCAAACAAACCAAGTCGTGATGAACACACACCAAATTTCTGTGCTGGCTCATCTCCAGAGCAAGCAAACCCATTCTCAATCGGTTGTTGGTATGCAAGGGCAGATAAGGCACTGGAGCAGTGAGCTGGCAGCCAGATTAACGCACTTCTGCATTTTATACCAAGCTGCATGCAACTCTTTGAGCCACCAGCATGCTCCCTCATCCCAAAACGAGGGGCGCGGCATTTTGATGGGGTGCCACCTCCCCCCGGAGCCGTCCTGGCTTCCTTCATCCCACCCCACACCAGGTGAGCAAAACCACCGTGGTGATGGAGCTCTCCAGGCTCTGCTTAAAGGCAGGGGCAGGCAGGGAAGGCTGCGGGCAGGCAGCGCCGCCAGCCTGGGGAACCACCATGTCCTTGTCGGGACCACTGAGAGCAAGTTTTCCGTCACGTGGTGTAACTGCTATATTTGTATCGGCACTGCGCGAACGGTTACAGAGGAGGTTTTATATCTTTAAAAAAAAAAAAAAAAAAAAAACAAAAAAAAAATAATAAAAAAATAATGGAAAACTCAAAACAAATTTCAAGAAAAAGATTAAAATATCCAAAAAAAAAAAATCAACCAAAATGTGATAGCAGGCTGCTGGCACACTCATGACGAGTTTCCAAAACAAGCTGAAAATCTCCAAATGCAAAAATTTTGCCCTTTCTAATGTGCCCTCTCTAAGGGAGACTATGGATCAGGTTTAGGTTTGGCGTAGTTGTTTTTTTTTTTTTAATGGTAATGCCTAATTTCATGTGGGAAAGGCCCCACTCCTGACCACCCCCAGGCTGGGAGCTGGCTGCAGGAAGCTTTATCAGCTGCAAATTGCCCCACTGTGGGTGCGGGGTTTTCCACAGGCTGTGGGCCCGGCCAACGCAGACACCAGCACAGCCAGGCAGGTACCAGGCCACCGCCGTGCCTGCCAGCGGTGGCTCTGCCAGCACACCAGCATCTGCACAGCAGCACGATGAACCAGGGCAAAAATTAACACAGTAAGAAGCCGGACCTGGCTCTGGCTGGGTTTTCCAGTATGGGATCAGTATATGCAGCCATGGCAGGCACCAGGGCATGGGTGGCTCAGCCCCATGCCAATGGGAGGGCTGAGCGAACGGCCCCAGCCTGGGATGGTGCTGAGTGCTGCTGAGCCGATTCAGCGCAGTTCCTCTTTCCCAGCTGTGCATCCGCATCGCAGAGTAAAATGGTTCCTTCCAGGTGGGACTGAGCTTGTTCTTGGGGAGCATGAGCAGCCCACAAGGCCAGCCCCAGCCCCACAGCACCCCTGTGACCACCCAGCTGCTACTCACAGCTGGGGTGGGAGCATCCTCTTGCCCCCACAGGGACTGCAGCCCTGCTCGGCGTAGGAAACCAGCAGGGGACAGGCAGTGGGGCTGGGGGATCACAGCCGCAGCCCCCCTGCAAGCTCACCCACACTGAGGCGAAGCAGCTCTGGCCATTAATCGCCAGTGTTTCCCCACGCATCGCCAGGCATGCCTGCTCCTGCCAGGCATCACTGCACCTCCAAAGGTGTGTGGCACAAGTGGTGTCACCCCCAGGCTGTCCACTGCCAAGGCAGGCCAAGGGCAGGAAGACAGGACACCTAGCTGGTGACTCCATCTGCAGCCTCTCGTGTGTCCTTAGTGAGGCAGCCCCCAGCACAGCACTCAAGAAGTGGTGCTTGGAGAGCAGTGGGTGCTCCCATGGGCCTCTAGATACCAGCAGGTGGCCTGAACTGGGCACCCACACTTGCCAGGGCAAGTGACCCTGCTGCTGCTGAGCCACCAGCCAGGCAGAAAGGGGAAAGTGAGAGGAGAGCACAGCCAGGTTTTGGGGGGCATCTCTTTGCAGCAGTCAACAAGGTTCAACTCCAAAAAGGAGGGTGCCCCACAGGATGCTGTTTCCTCCTCCCCAGCCTTGCCGCTTCTCAAAATCTTCCAGGATGTGACACTTTGGTATGTGCTAAGTTCCCACCACTGCTGTTTGGTGAGCAAGCAGCACCCACGGCCAGTGGTCCCCATGAACATCACCTGCTCATACAGCACTAGGGGGTTTCACCGCATGGTCTTACAGGGAGGGATTTCGACCCTTTCCTGGGCAACTCGTGAGCTTCAGCAAAGCTAAAGATCCCAAAACTATGTCCCCTCCCCTCCTCAGCAGCGAGACGCAGGGAGAGAGGAGAAGGGAGTAAACAATTATTGCTACCAAATATGGGTCTAACAGCCAGCGATGAAGCCACGGCAGAAGCATGTAGACATCCTGCCGGCAGATTCAAAGGGCTGGGGAGCTCACGGGGGTGCATGCAGGATCTGGCAAGGAATGGGCAGAGGACGGTGCAGAGTTTCCCTTGCCCAGTTAGGTGCTGCAGCCAGGGCACAGCGGTGACCCACACTCTTCCCAACGGTGGTCAGTCCTGCCCCACAGCACAGACCCCAACCCCACATGTCCCACCCCAGTGCCTCATCCCAGGGAGCCACGACCAGCTGCCTGTCCCAAGATGATCAGCGGGAGTTGCTGGCTTGAGCTTCCCCGGCTTCGACACAGCCATGGCGAGCATGTCCTCTGGCGTCCCCACCCAAAACCGCACCACGGGTCAGAGACACCCTTCCCACTTGTTTCCCCCCAGTACAGGCAGGGTGGGCAGGGGGACACCATTGTCCCCGTGCCCGGCCGGTACCGAAGTTTGTCCCACCGCCACGGTCCGAGGGCCGGTAGCCGCAGCCTCTCCCACTTGGTCCCCCGGGACCCCCGAGATGCGGATGCTGGCCAGAACCCGGCAAGGCGAGATTTTGGGCCAAGGCCTGCAGTGGCTATTTCGTGGCAGGGCAAGGGCAGGCCCGCGGTTAACGGGGCCCAGCCCAGCCCAGCCCGCCCGCGCCTGACCGCGCTGCCCCGGCTCCCGCGGGTGCCAGTGCCCGGGCGCCGCCAGCCCCGGGGCGCGGCNGAGCCCGGCAAAGGGGTGACCGACCCCCGGAAGCCCCTGGGTCACCGCAGCCCGGGATAGAAGCCCCAGCAGGCGCACGGAGGCCCCGGTAACCGGGACGCTACTCCCCCCCCCCCCCCCCCCCCGGTAACCGGGAAGTGGGGGGGCTCCTCCCGGACATCCGTTTCCGGTAGCCCCCCAGGAGCCAGGGCGCTGCGAGTCATCAGGACCCTGTGTCCCGGCGCCCCCTCCCTGGGTACCGGGACCCCGTGTCTCCCCTGTCCCCCGTCCCCGTACCTTGTGCGGGCAGGAGCAGCGCGGCGGCCCCGCCGAGGCTGAGCAGAGCGCGGCGGCACCGCCCGCTTCCCGCCCCA
>VWYH01000151.1:325175-346496 GCA_013399365.1 Pampusana beccarii
AGGCTCTGCCCCGGCGCTGCCAGGCCTCGGGCCGTGCAGCCCGGCGGGGTCCGCTGGCTGCCGCTGTGCCCCAGGCCGGCGCCGCGCTTGCAGCGCCATGGCGGGGGCTGTGAGAGGTGCTGGGGGGCCCTCGGGTGGGTGTCCGGGCAGGGGAGCGGCCCCCGCCCCGCCTGCTGCGGTTCCCTCCTCAGCCTTCCCGCTCCCGCCCAGCGCACGTTCCCTGCACAGAAAGTCCCCAGTGTCCGTGGCACTGCCCGGGCCCTGCCCAGCTCCGCTTCCACTCCCTGCTCCGCTTCCTGCCGCTGGCCGTGCCCACTGGCAGGGCAGCCCCGCACACCGGCTTCCAGCTGCCTATGGCTGGGGTCTGCCCTGGCTGCCTATTTTTGGGCGGTTTGGGGTTTGTGGTTTTTCTTTTTTTTTTTATTTGAATGTGACACCTGCTAGCTAGATGTGAAAGCTTAACAGAGCAAATGGGGAGGCGTGAAGGTTCTGACTGACAGCAGTACTTTGGTTCAGGCATCACAAACATGCAGGCGACGCTGGTACCAGCCCTGCCGTGGCCCTGCAAACCTTGAGAACCCCACGAGCCAGCATCTCCTCAGGCACCAAGGAGTCTGGGCCATGTCTTATCAGGAGATAACAGCACCGGTCTGAGCTGGGACTAGACGAAAATAAAGCTGCCCCAGCTGCACGCTTGCACAAGCATCAAGGCTGGGTTTGAAGACGAGGCCGTCACTTCACGCTATAAATGCCTGTGGCCTCACCGAGCCCACCAAGCTCAGTGGTTCAGCAGCAAACTGCACGGCGGTGAGCTCCCTGGGGCAGGGGACCCTCTCAGCATCATTGCTCGAGGCTGAGAGACCCTGGCATCTGATAACCACAGCGAGGTAAGTGTCATTTTACATTCAGCCTAAAAGTATATTGTATGCTAGCAACATTTATATATATAGATAGATATAGCTATAGCTTTATTGTAAGTGTAGTGAATAGTAGAGTGTTTGACTGCTGCCTAAATGGTTGTTTAAATAATCACTTAAGTAATTGTTTAATTATTATTGAGTTATTGCTTGATCACCATTTGATTACCATTTCATTTTCATTCAGTTGTGATTAATTATCATTTGGTCATTGTTTAATCACTAATAAAACCCTTCTAGTTAATGTTTTAGTTAGTGGTGACTTCTCTTAGTAATTCACCTGTGGCAGGAGGCAGGTCCCAGTCGCTGCATGCTGGGGGTACAACACCTTCGGGTTTCAATGGAATAGCAGGATCTTGCATGCTTTCCATGGCATAAAGTCTGCAGGCCTTCCACTTTCCTTCTCCTCCCTGAAGCTTTTGCATTCTGGGTGGAGCACAGATCCTGTGGCTGCATCCCGATAGTCTGGTGGGGAAACTGGTGTGGTACCACCAGTGGTACCAGCACTGGTGAGGCCACCGGTGCTGGTACAACAGCCTTGCTGGGAAGATACTCGTGGGTTGGTTGTTGCTGCAGAGTCCTGGCAGCTGTTGCACAGTGAAGCTTTGTCTGTAGGCGCTGAGGACATCTCAAAGAGTGTTGGTATCTACCCCAGAGCCTGTGCTCACTTTGGGTGTCCTACTCAGATGTCGTGCCCAGAGGAACTGTCTGCCCTGGCACATGAGGACCTGCTTGAATTCCTACTGAAGGATGATGCTCCCTGCCTTGAAATCCCAGGGGAGGAGAATGGTCTGCTGGAAGACTGGGGCCTGCCAGAGCCTGGGGTGAGTTCTTTCGGAGGAATCACTGTTGGGTTGTGGTTCAGGAGGTTTGGGTCCCTGCTGAGGAAAATCTTTTTCTCCACAGCTCCTGGACAAGGAGATGGATGACTTCATCAGCTCACTGCTGAGCCCCTTTGAAGACGAACCGGTCACACTGCAGGGTTATACAACTGACAGTAGTGTTTATGAGGATCAGCATCTGTCCCATACTTCCGGCAGTGACTTTGCTGGCAGTCCTCGGAGTTCAGACATTGTGCAGGTTGATCACAACTATTCCCTCCACCAGGACTGGCCTGTGCTGGAAAGTGTGAGGTCTGAAATGGCAGAAGGAGATGTTTCCATTGACCTTGGTAAGTAGTGTGCATGGGCTCTCTCTGTCCTGGGTACAGGCAGAAAAGCAGTCCCACGGTGGAGTTTTTTGGGTGGTTGCCAGGCAGTGATGGAGAGAGCTGAATTTAGTGTATTCCTGCTGCTGTAAAATTGTGATTTCGTGCTACTAAAAGCTGACTGGTCAGGTGCTGCTTCACTGAGGCCCACGATCCTTTCCTTCCCCAGGGCCATGGACAGATTTGGAAGGCTCAGACAAGGCACTGGAACAGACCTCTGGTTTCCTCGCTACTGTTGCTGTGGATGCCAAACCCGAGCTTGTGCCTGAAGCCATTGTGCAGGTACCGACTTCCGCGCGTGTGGGCCCCAGCCTTTGCTCTGCTCACATCTCCCTCTCTCTCCTGGCTTGTCTCTTCTGGGGGATATCTCCGAAGAAGCATTATGCCGGTTTGGGAGTGGTGATCCTGGTTCTGTGTGCTTTCTGCTTGCCCTCTCTGCTCTGAGGTGGACTCTATTTTGCATTCTAAGCAGGTGTATTTTTGTTGTTTTCTAGTCTGACTTCCCAGAGCTGGTCCTGACAGAGGAGGAGAGGCAGCTCCTGGAGAAAGAAGGTGTTTCATTACCAACCTGTCTACCACTAACCAAAGTGAGTCCTCGCTATAGCCTGTAACTGCCAAGAGGACTTGGACCACTTGAATGCTTCAACCAGAGTCAGGGTTTGAAAATACAGGATGGTGCCTTGATGAGAGCATTGGTGCCTGAGTGCTGTGTTGAAAGCAGGGTGTGGCAGGGTTTGATGTCCTTTTCCTCTTTTCAGGGCTTGGGGGACTCCATATGCACAGCAGCCTCTGCTTTGCTAGTTGGGTGGGTACAGAGAGCAGTGAGATCTGGCTGCTGTCAGTCTCACCACTCATGAGTGCTTGCAGGAGGCAGTTACACCACAAGTGCCTCCAACCTATTTTTCCCACTTTCCCAGTGGCTTGTGAGCTGTGTGCTTTTCATTTCCCTTAGGTTTACCTCACTTTTCTATACCAGGGAAGCTGCTGGCTGCAGCAGCAGGCCAGGGTTTGCCTTGCAGCTCCTGCAGTTCGTTCAGTGCTGTGAGAGGGACAGAAGACAAAAGCACGTGGGTTGAACACTGAAATGTATGCAGGATTTGTGAGGGCTGGATTGCCAGTGCCCTGGGGTTGCTGCTAACGAGAAATTACCCTTGCAGACTGAAGAGCGGCTTCTGAAGAAAGTACGTCGGAAGATCCGGAACAAGCAATCAGCCCAGAATAGTCGTCGCAGGAAAAAGATCTACGTGGATGGCCTGGAAAACCGGTATGGGCACACAACAGTGTCACCCGACACTGAGGACACAGAAAGATTCTGTTAGGGATCCTTGGCAGAATGATGAGGGCACTAAATTGTACTTAAGCTTACTGTTCTACTGTACTAAAGCTTAATGTTCTTGCCATACTATGATTAGAATAGCACAAAATTTCTACAAGCAGAATTAATGTAGTACAATCTATTAGCAGTGTAATACAGAATTTATAGAATCATTTTGGTTGGAAAAGACCTTTAAGATAATCAAATTCAACCATTAACCTAGTAATGTCAAGTCCACTTCTAAACCATGTCCCTGAGACTTATAATTCCTAATTACCTAGATCCTAATAAAACTTAATGTATCATTTCTAATCACCTGGACCTTCTGCTGATGGGGTCAGATCTTAATACATGGTTTGCTGTATCAACATAATGATCATAATCCAGAGCCAAAAATGATATAAAGGAATATGAGTCACTCCCTCAGTCCTGGGAGGAAGCTGATGATAGGGGAGGTGTCCCTGGCCAGGGGGGGTCCTGGGTCTCATTATCCAGCAGCAGTTCTGGTCCAGGTTTCCCCTTAGGACTTGTAACTGCTTGATTTTATGGACAGTGCTCTGTGTGCTGTTACGCTTCCCTGCTCTGCGACAGGGTCGTCAACAACACCGGGCTGGCCGGGTGCCTAGGACCTTCAAGGCTGGTAAGGAAGGGAGAAACCGGCCTGGCGCCCAGGAACCTTGAGGCTGGTAGGGAGGGGAGGAGCAAATCTGTTTGGTTTGTCTACTTGGTGCACAGGACCTTCAGGGCCTGATAATGAGGGAAAGGGAATGAATACTTGACCTGCTTGATCACAGAGAATGGTGCTCGCCTGATGAAATAGTGTTATTTGTGCTAATGACATTACCAGAGTTTGGGAGCAGAGAGTAGTTGGTCACAAGCAGCTGTGCTGTGCTGCTGCTGGAGTCTTGCCAACCCTGGGGAGAAAGTGAGCGTCATTCTCAGGGGCAGCAGCTCTCCTCAGGGGGCTCAGAATCGTAAGGCATAACCTGCCCTGCTCTCTCAGGCTTGGAGATGGCCCAGAGCTTGCTTTGTTCAAGCCAGGTGTTGGCCTGCAAGGTCCAGTGTATTCTCCAGGTCAGGCTATTTTGCAGTACAGCCTGATGATGTGGATCTGCAGGGCTGGTGTGCCATTAGGAGTGAGCATCCTTAGGGGTTAGCCCGATGCTTCTCTGTGGGACTGAGCAGGGCTCACCCTTCCCTAAATCTGGTGTAAGATATTACTCTCTGGGGTTTGCTCCGGGTGGTGCCAGGTAGACTCCAGGAGCAACTTTATCTGCTCCAGCCACCCAGTGCTGGTGGCTGATTCCCTGAGGAGAGACTCTGGTGAAGTCCCCGCTGTTGGCTAACAAAACCTCTCTGTTCTTCCCGTGTGCTGTTCATCTTTCCTGGGAAGGGTGGCAGCCTGCACAGCTCAGAACCACAGGCTGGAGAAGAAGGTGCAGCTGCTGCAGGAGCAGAACATGTGAGTTCTCATTGTTGGGCGTGACAGGAGACGTGGTGGTGAATGCTGTTCCTCTTCTTGGGATTGTGGCCTGTCCAGGGCTGCAAAGAGGGAGGAGGGGAACATGCAGGACTTGGTTCAGCCACTGTATTAATGGGTGTTGCCTGCTCTTGTTCAGGTCACTGCTCAAGCAGTTGCGGAAACTGCAGGCCTTGGTGATCCAGTCCACCACCAAAACTGCCACAGCAAAAAGCTGCACTATGGTGAGTGGCTTTGGGCCCAGTGTCTGTGGAGGGGTCTCTACTGTACTTACAAGTTTGGGAGAGAGGCATTCATTAAGGCTGGTGATGCTATCCATGTCCTTTGCTGAGGTATTTGCTGTTCTTCTGTTTCCAGGTCCTGGTTCTGTCCTTCTGCTTCATTCTCTCCCCCAACATCTGCTCATTGGGTGGCAGAGAGCCACAGCCAGAGCTCAGAGGTGAGTGCCCAGGGGCTGAGACATGGCTCCAGGTGAAGTGCTGCCCTCTGGGGCACAGCATCATCCTCAGAGACAGCCTGAACTCTGGGTGGGGGCTTCCAATCTAGCAGCCCCTTGCCTGGGGTGACCAGTAGGTTTGGCTTTGCTGTCTCAACCCAGCTCTGGATTCTTCCTCAGCCCTGTTGCAGGGGCAATACCAGAAACTGGAGGGATCCAGTCCCTCTTGATGCCCAAGCTGTGCAGCATTCCTCTCCCCACCTCCCCTGGGAGAAGGCAGCCCTAGCTAACAGTGTGTTCCTCTCTGATGGGCTCTGCAGTGGCCCGTGCTCAGAGCAGGATGGTGAGAGGCTGGGGATGACAGGGCTGGCTCTACCTCTCTTGCAGTGCTGTCCCGGCAGATCCGCGAGTTCCCGAACCAGGTAGCACCTGAAGTGCAGGAGAAGGCTGCGTTGCAGGGGCTCATCCCAGAGCCTGAGGACCCCTCGCTGTCGGGAAGCCTCGGTCAATCATGGGAAGAGGGGCAGAGCCCACCTAACCCGGATCTCAGATCTTCTTTCTACAGCAACTCGTCCTCCGACCCTCCAGCGACAGTGGGCTCAGAGCTGGGCCCTCCCCAGCCTCAGGAGCAGCTCTCCCAGAGCGACTCTTTGCAGGCAGCGATGCCGGCGGCCTGGAAAGCCAAGAGGCAGGAGTGGATGGAAGGTGCTTCTAGAGTTGTCATCCAGCAGCACCATGCCAATGAGATGTGACCGCCACCACCTCCTGCCTCTCGGGGTGACTCTGGGCACCCTGCCAGGCAGGACGAACAGCTGCGTTAGCAGATAATCTATCAAAGCAGATTCTTCTGAATACTCTCCCTGTTGGTGGCAGCTCGGAGGGTTTACCAGGGAGGAATCGTTTTAGGGTTGACCTGTTCTGACACTGTATATCTATAGCATGATTCTATCTGAGATGGGGTAGGAAACTCTGGGAGCTTTGCGATGGCTGCTGATGTGGCCTGCAGCCTGGGGTTTGTCCCGTGGCTTGCAGGGAGGCGATGTGGCATGGAAGGCGAAGGCAGATGGGCCTGAGGTGCCTGCGCTTCATCTGGTTGGATGCAGTTGGTGATTGGAGACTGCTGCCCTCCTCCTTCCCTGCCCAGGTTGAAGTGAACAGGCTGCATCCTGCACTTTTTGCTGCGTCTGGTGGCTGCAAGCATCTGTCCCTTGTCCCTTTCTTGTAATCGTGCAGTGTTGCCTGATTCTTACGTGTGAGATAGCGAGCTGACCTCCATTGTCCTCACAGGGAGTGGTCCTGCCATTGCGACAGACCCTGCATGTCATCTGTTCCTGCTAGCTTTTGAGCCACAGGCACAGCTCCTGGCCTGGCTAGAGAAGGTAATGTGGAGTCCTTCCCGAGCCATGTGTGCTCTTCCTATTCTATAGGAGCTGGGCTTTTCGTCTCCCAGAGCCCTAGGAGCAGGACTTCTGGGCCTGAGGGAGAAGGTATGCATCAAATGAGACTGCTGAGGGGCTGTGGAGTGGAGAGCAGCAGAGCTGCTTGCCCTTGTGAAGGCTTTCTTGGTCACAGGATGGTTTCAAAGCTGTGTCCTTGTGTGCCTGACCTTTGCTGCCCTGCCCAGTGATGCAGTTGCCTGGTTCTGGTTGCTCCCCAGGGCTGAGCAGGGACACTTTGAGCTGGTGAGCGGTGCCTTTCCTGGAGTGCAAGTTAGTGGTACCTGTTGAGCATCTCTCCTCGTCCTGCTTCAGGACATTTACTAGAATCTTACAAAATAGTCTGGCTTGGAAGGGAGCTTTAAAGATAATCTAGTCCAACCTCCATGTGATGAGCAGGGACTTCAACTAGATCAGGATAATAATAATTTCTGTATTGATAACATGTAAGTAAATGCTAATGATGTGCGACTGTGTCCTCTGGTTGTTGTGGTGAGGGGCTGGAAGCGTTGTGGAAGGAGCCCAAGGGAAGTTGGTGGGTGATCACTCTTGCATCCTAGCAAAGGGGAACGTGTGCTGCCTTCCCGTGGCTACGGCTATGCAGAGGGGCTTGTTGAGGCATGGCGCAAGTTTGTGGAAAAGTTGCTCTGCTCTCACCACCCGTCAAGGGTGTGAAAACACTCCTGAACCACTTTTGAGGGAGAGTGGATGTTGTGAGCACCCAGCACCCATGTGTGACTGGTGTGTACCCAAGCCCCTGGTGCTGCGGCAGTGAGCAGCTTCCCCCGGAGGAAGCAAGAGGAGTCAGTGTCTTCCCCCACCTCTGCTGTCGTAACAGGGAGCTGCACAATCACAGGAAGCGGAGCAGAGCTAGGGTGGTGCAACGGCCCTGTCCCCTTGGCCAGGAGCAGCTGGGAGGGACTTGCATGCAGGGTGGTTGCTAAACCAGGACTGGTTTGTGATCACTGGGTCTGTGGGAGGCTCAGACAGAGCCCGAGCTCAGGCTGCGGAGCGCAGTGTGGGGTTTAGGGGCACAGGGGCCCAGTGAGGAGGTGGGTGCAGGCATCACTGTGCTTGTAATCCACCCGGGGAGCAGAGGGTGCTTGTGCAGGTGATTGAGATACAAAATTGAAGGTTGTGCCTCTGCTTGGGGAGGGGAGACAGGCAGGGGGGTGGCTCACCCATGGGCCCTGTCTCAGGACAGGTAACAGCACACTTGAAACACGATCAGGGGCAGATTGCCCAGGCCAGGCAGCTGTGAGCATCCCGGGCGAACCACTGGACCCTTCCCCAGGAGCTGTGTGCGGTGGTGAAGGTCTAGGACCACATCCTCACTTTAGTTTCGTTTTTTGCAGTGCAAGGTTGGGGTGTGTAATGCCACTAATGTCAGTTGGAGTCCCTGGCCCAGCACTAATCGATGTTGTATAAGTCATCTGAAATAAAACACGGTGGTGTTGCCAGCAAAGCAGGGAGTGATTACCAGAGCTGGTGTTTGGCCAGGGGTAATGGAGCCAGCACCATGCTCTGCAGTGGCTGGGCTTTCTTGGCCAAGTGTTGGGAAGGGAGATGGCTATGGGGTAATGATCAGGGAGCCAGGTGAGTGCAGTGGGTTCCTCATCAAACGCAGCTGAACACGTGTTCCTACTGGGAGTTTTGAGGATGGCTGCTCTGTGGTCTCAGCCCCTGTTGCCTCAGGGCTGCTGTTTTTCATTGCTTTCTGTGTTCTTGTGCTGGTCCCGCAGTGGTCAGCTCTGAATTGGTGAAAGGAGGGAAGCCCAGCCTGGGCCTCACACCTTGGGTTAAAGGGCAGAGATGATAAAAGTGCCTGGAATAAGTCCTTTGGCTGAGGAGGCTTGTACCTTGTTTCCATCAGGCAGAGGAACAAGAGGAGCCTGGTATTCCTTTCACCCTCTCTGCAGACCATCCATGACATCTCTTTTCCTCACACAGTGCAGGGATCAGAGCGAAGGCTGCGTGTGTATCGGTGATGTCTGCACGCACACACAGCCCTGCACTCTGGCTTAGGTGGGTGTTACGGTCTCTGCTCGCCCTCCCCGCTGTGTTGCCTCAGTCATTCCCAAGGTCGACCTGTATCCTGCACACGTTGCAGGACGGGAACATGGGAACATGCTGACAGACCAGAAACGTGGGCCTTTCAGGGCAAAATATTCTGCTCAGCCCTTGGCAGGTCGCATACGGGTGTTGCCAAATGGAAACTCTCTCTTTTTTGCTTGGTGACTCCCTCAGTGTTGATAGTGCCTTCTCCTTTCCATGGTAGTGACATATTGGAAGTTACAGAAGCATGAAATGAAATTTGCTTCCTATTGCTGAGGAGGGCCTGGGGTCTGTGGCCAGGACAAAACACCTCCTGCTCATGGCTTTAAAGTGGTCATGTTTTGCCTTTTTTTTAAAGGAATCAGGGTTTCTGAGAGAGGTGGGAATCTCAGCCAGTAACAGAAGACAGACATACCCTCATTTTCAAAGGAAACCCAAATCCCACAGTCAGCATCTGTCCTATTTTTATCCACTAGCACCAGCTGCTGGTTATTGGTGGAAACAGAAAAACTAGTGGAAATCTGAGCACTTGGTTGAAAAAGCAGCAGGAAATACAGCAGTGGAGTCACCATGTTTCCCCAGTTCCCAAAACTGGGCACCTTAGCACTGGGGCTGCTGAACCCCCGAAGGAGCTGGTCATGTCAGGGCTGCTTTGGCAAACTGGCTTAGGCAGGACCTGGAGAGGCTGGGCTGGTGCCAGATGCATCTCTCCCCTCTTCCCTTTCCCTGGCCACATGCTGCGTAGCAGGGGCTTGGCTGGAGACCCCCATGTATGTATTGCTCAGGGGACACAGCTGTCTTGGGACAGGCTGTTCAGGAGCTTTCCCCACCCCTGGATGGGTTGGCAGCCAGCCGCCCCAGTGCATCCGCTGGGGCTGGGAACGGGAGGCTGCCGGCTCTGCAAAAGCTATTTGCAGCCGCCCCACGTATTCGGGTCCCCGAGAAACTTCCTCTGCTCTGCTCATGCAGGGAGAGCTCTGCCTGGAGCCTGCCCTGCAGCCCTGGGACGTGCTGTCCCACCGAGGCTGTGCATTGTCCCATGGCCTAGTCACAGCCTGGTTGCCCCACACCCCTGGGGATACTTGTGAGGGACCCCAAGGGATGAGTTAGCGTGAGACAGCAGCAGGTTTGCAGGTACAACACTGCTGCACACTGCCGGGGAGGGGACATGGGATAGACCCCATCCCCAGGGACCCTCCTGCCCTTGGCGATGCTGCATGAAGGGTGGCTGTGGGCAAGACAAACCCAAAGGGTTTAAGGTAGGGCAGAAACCGGAGCCAAGCTCTGCATCCCCACAGTAACCTTTTATTTTGTACCTGGTGCCCAGCCTTCACACTGGGCTGAACTTGCCTGGGAAAGCATCAACCTGTGGGCTGAGCGTTGCTGTAATGCAACATGTCAGTGTGGGCAGAGCCTGGCTGGGAAAAGCACCATCTCCTTGCAGTCCTGGACATCCTGTATTTTCCCGCTTGCTGTTATTTTATTCGGGTGAAAATGCTGGTGCCAATCCTGCAGGAAAAGCCAAATCAGGGTCACTCGGCCAGCCAGGCTCCCCTACACTGTGCTGTTGTGTACAGAGAGGAAACCCAAGGTGGGGGCACCATGTCCCCCACTGCCTCGCAGGGTGCTGAGCGCGATGGCCAGGGCACCAGCACCCTGTTGCAGAGGCTGCACTGGATGCTGGCATCATGTCTTGCTCTCTCGTTGCTGGGTGCAAGGAGAGTCCCTGGGGGATCTGGCTGGGGCTAGACCCTGTCCTGGGTCACCCACCCCGAGGCACACTTGGGATGCAGGAGCTGGCCAGGTCACAGGGATGCTCCTTAGCACCTGCTTGTCACCAGTGACAAACCCATTTCACCTTCCTGGTCCCACCGTGCCTCATCCCACAGGATTTCTCTCCAGCTCCAGGGTGGAGGAAAGTTTGGCACAGAGGTGGCTGGGACCTGGTTCTCACCGGGTGGCTTTCCAGTCCTCGGCGGAGCTGTCAGCCGCCTCTCGCATGAGCCACAGGGCATGCAGGGTCTCCTCCCCATTGGTGCCCACATAACACTGGCCCAGGAAAGCGGTTGTCCGTGCTGCCTCCGAGTCTGGAAGGGTTCAAGGGGATCATGAGCCAGGACGGAGAGTCACAAAGACACCCCTCTGGGTCCCACTGGCATCCCTGCTGCAGGGCCATAGCCCCCTCCTGCCTACCTCGGAGCCGCCAGTGCACGGTGAAGGAGAAGGTGGGCTGTGGCACCAGTCCTGTGTCCTGCTGGGACCCCTCCAGCGGTGAGGTGAGGATTTGGGGGTCACTGGCTGCAGATCCCGGCAGGTAGGAACCGGAGAATCTACCGTCCTTGCTGAGGATGGACACGACCATCCGGCAGCCGGTGTCACTCCGCCAGGACCCAGAGAGGAGGCACTACAAGGCCAGCACTATGGCTCGGGCTGCTCCACCAGGTATGGGAGGCATCCTGCTCCTGCCCCACCACCCTGGCTCTTCCCGGGGATGGGGAATGTGCTGTGGACCCTGGGTAAGGCTGGTGCCATCGGCATCACCATCTTGACCTGGGCATTGCACCCGGTGCACTGATTGCCTTCTGCCTATCCACTGTTGGCTGCTGCCACCCAGAGGAGAGCAGGTTCCCCCCATGCTAAAGCGGAGGGTGCACTGCTTTCCCAGCATGCTTGGTGGGAAATGGAGTTTCTCTGGAGCATGGCTCGGTTTGTCTGTCTCTGGTTGGATTCCCACAGCGAGAAGCATCCCTTACAGGAGCGTTCCCTCCCTCCCAGCCCCTCCGCGGCTTCACTCAGCACTACATTAGTGCTGGTCCCACCAGCACCACCATCCCAGTACCAGCATCCCGGCACCAGCTCCCTGCTGTGCACTGCAGCCCCAGCAGCAGGCTTTGGGGTCTAGCGGGGTGCCTGTACAACATCCACATCACCACTCATCCCCATACCTTCCTCTCCGCAGGGGTGACACACGCTGCCAGGGCAAGGACCAGGGCAAAGGCACCGATCCCCATGGCCAGAGGGCTGTGAAACACCCAGCACAGCTACCTCCCAACCCCGCACCCCGGCCCCCTTTATAGGGCTGTAACCAGAGCCCTGCAGGCATGGGGCTGCCAGCCGTGGGGTGGGTGGCCAGGTGGCAGGGTGCCCAGGACAGGCGAGGCAAGGAGGTCTGGGTGACCTCGGCAGTGCTGGAGGAATGTGGGGATGAGCACGGCTGTGGGGAGAGGTGGGGGTTTGGGCCATTTGTAAGGCCCTTATAGCAGCATGGAAAGCATCAACTGCCTTCCTCGTGATTTCAACTCCAGCGCATGCAGGCTGGGAATTATTACCTGTTTAAGCATTTAAGAGCTCCCTGCTTTGCTGGTGCTACTGCCTGACCAAGATGTCACCTACTTGGTGCCATGGCATCTCTGGCAGCGGCTGCAGCACTGCATGGGATGGAAGGCTCGCCCCGCCTTCTACTTTAGCAGCAATAACGTTTGCCCAGAATCTTCCGGGGACCAGCTGCTAATTTTGCTGGTTTTGTTTTTATAAGAGTTAGAGGGAGAAGTGACCACAGGGAGGCACTGGTGCCCAAGTAAATGTGTTTGCTAAACACCCAGCATGCTGACCAGCTTTGTATTTTCACCTCTTGCTTATGTTTGCTGCTCCTAGGGGCTTTGGATGTACAAAACAGAGCGTGCACTGTCCCTGAATTCCTGAGATGCCTCTCTGCTCACTGCAGTGCCTGGAGCACGCATGGCACTGTGGGCAACTGAAAATTAAGGCGAGATTCAGCTGCGTGAACACATGCCGTCCCCAGGACAGCAGTGTCTAGGGCACCGAACAGCAGCAGGGCTGCGATGTTGGTACACCCTGAGGTCGCACTGCTCGGTGCCCAGCACACCCCAGGACCCTGCTGCTGAGCACCTCTCCCTATGGTCCGGATGGCCCCAAAAGCTGGTGCAAGTGGAAACCCCCCCTCTCCTAACACATGCTCCTCACTGTCACTTTTCATACAGTCCCAAACTCACTGGCTTATCACAAGGGCCTGAGAAATCCCAGCTCAGGGGATCTCTTGCTCTTGCCCTGGGTGCCATACTCCATCCTTTCAGCCTGACACCAGCCCCTGCCTTTCTGCACTGCTTGGCAGGGACAAGCTGCCCTCTTTGAGGTGCCAGGGAGGTGGCAGCCACTGCTCCACATCACGCACGACACTGCGCACTGACCTCGCTGGGGATGAGCCAGGCTGGATGGACTGTACCAGTCGTGTGCTGGTGGCCCTGGGCCTGGGTTATATTTGTAACACTTCTTCAAGAGGCTTCGTCTTCACTGATGGACCTGCCAAAAACCCTACACTGGAAGAGCTGACTAAGCTTGGCAGGTGCCCACAGAGGCAGATAGAGTAGCACTGCCGAAATGCAGCAGCACAGAATGGTAAAATCCCTGCTTCTAATGCAGGAGGATGGGATGGGATGGGGCAGGGGCTTTAACTGTGCTCACTTCGGGTGCTGTGTTGTGTGAAGGAAACAGTTTACTGACATCTGGCATCTACCAATACCATTACCTCCATCACCCAACCCTATGGAGCACAGAGTCCTCGGGCTGGAAAGGTGTCTGATGGGGATGGGTATGAAGGCACCACAAGGAAGTCGGCTGGATTTGGGATGCTGACACCGCCTCTGCCACTGGCAGGCAGGCGGGGAGTGGTGGCTCGGGGTGGAAGTTTGGATTAGGATGGGGTGGGAAATGAACCCAGGGAGATAGATGAGAGGGATCAAAGGGCATCCAGATGTCCCTGGGAAAGGGCAGCAGTGGCCAGCAGATAGCAGTGAGCCCTCCCCTCTGCAGGAGGATCCATGTGGAGAGAAGCTGCCTCAGAGGGGAAGTTAGGGCAGATNGCTGATTTTACTTCCCTTGCAGGGGCCAGTCTGTAGCTAGAGGGTGCTGTCACGGGGCAGGTGAAGCTGCATCCTCACATGATGGGGACAAGCTCAGCAGTGTCTTTCCTTTTGGGGTGCGTTTGCGTGTGAAGATGTTTCTGCCTACCCTGCAGAAAGCAGAGAGATCCCATAGAACAATCCACAGACAGAGCCCGCTCAGGGGTGTCCATAAATGCCCCCCAACTCACCCTAAAAAGCTGCCAGATGCCCCTCGCCAGGGCAAGCCCCTAGCCAGGAGGCATTGGCATCCCCACTGCAAACCCATACTGTGGGGTTCCCAGGGGTGCTCCCCTCGCCCAGGTGGATGCTTGTCCTCCGGGGTCCTTGGGAGGGCCCCTCTGTGGGGCCACTGACCCCAGTGTCCCCCCACTACCTTGTGGCTTTCCAGTCCTCCTCGAGGGACCCGACAGCTTCACGCAGCAGCCACACGGTGGTCAGTGTCTCCTTTCCACCCCTGTCCACAAAGCACTGCCCCGTGAAGGCGGTGGTGGCATCTGGGGGAAGCATTTGGTGGAGGTTCGAAGGGGATGACACCTCTGCTCACCAGCTGCTTCCCCCTCCCCAGGGACCTGCCCTTCCCCAGCGTCTCCCTCAGGGGAGCCAGGCTCTGCAGCACCGCATCCCCCATGCCCAAATGGGGTCTGGACCCACCATGGTCACCTTGTGCTGCTCAGCAGGGATGTATGCAGAGATTCTGGGTGAGGAGGGGCTGACCCCTGCAAGCCCAGGGGTAAGCACCCCTGCCTCCCTCTGCTTAGCTGCACCATAGCATGACCCGGTAGACTTTCCAGCAGAGGAAAAGTCATGCTGGCTGCCCAAGTGGTTCCCATTGCCCCCGTGGTGTTAACCCTGGGTGTCCCAGCACTTACTGGAGAACTTGTCCCAGCGCACAGTGAAGGCAAAAGTGGGCCAGACCCCCTCGCTGGGCTGCTGCTGGGCACCCTTCAGTGGGGAGGTTTGGGCGCAGCCGCCGGTGAGGGTGACCCGCGTCAGGTATTTCCCCTGGAAGTCCCCGTTGTCCCTCACTGCTGAAATCTCCATCAGCGAGTCCTGCTCATTCCTCCACAGCCCACTGAGCTGGCACTGAAGGAACATGGCCCAGAACACGGTACAGAGGTAGGCCCCATCCCTCCCACTGCCCAGGTACAACTGCAGGCTGTGGGTCTCCCTGTCCCCAGTCTGGGGTAACGCTCCCCCAGGTGCTGCTGGCTGCTGAGTGGATGGTGCAGCAAGGCACATCCCAGCCTGTCAGTACGTGCTGTGCTCCTGGGCGCAGATCCTGCAGGAGGGGGTGCCCTGTGCACTGTACCCCCAGGTACAGACCCCATGGGAATGGATGCCCCATGAATGGTGCCCCTGAGCACAGACTCTGTGGGAGGGGATGCCCTGGGCACGGCGTCCCTGTGGGAGCAAAGCTTTGTGGAGATGGTCACTGGCTGAGTGAGGGTCACCCAGAGATGCCTTGCCCATTGTCTGGAGAAGGTACTTGCAAAGCTTTCCTGAGTGTCCCAGCCTAAAATGGCATTTAATAGAGACCATCCTGTCAGCCCATGCTGCCTCCCAGTGCCATGTCTGCCACATCCCACCACCAGCTGTCCCCATACCTTCCTCTCTGCAGGGGTAACGCATGGTACCAGGACCAGGACAAGGACCAGGGTGAAGGCACTGCTCCCCATGGCTATGGAGCTGTGAAGTGTCCAGCGCAGCTCCTTCCCAGCTCTGTGCCCTGCCTGGCCTCCTTTATAGGGCTGTAACTGGAGTCCTGTGGGCACAGCAGGTGCCAGGCTAGCAACCATGAGATGAGTGGCCAGGTGGCAGGATGCCAAGGATAAGTGAGGTGAGGAGGTCTGTGTGACCTGGGCAGTGCCGGAGGAATGTGGGGATGAGCATGACTGTTGAGAGAGGTAGAGGAGCAGGGATGATTTGCACATTCACTATCCAAGAGGCCCTGCCAGCCTGTTTTTTGCTCTGTGACAGAGCCTTTGGGGTCAGCACAGCCTGGCACTCTCCTGCTGCCACCATCCCCATGCTGCCATCAAAACATAATGCTGCAGCAAGCACAGCCTGACCTGCTGTTCTCTGCTGTGCTGAAGGGTGGTGTGTCTGCCCATGGGAGTTCATCCTCATGCCAGTCTCCTCCTGCGCTGCAAGTTTCTTCTGTTGTTTCTACGCTGTTTTTCCTCCTGGCTGTGTTAGGCTTTCCCTGGCTCTGGGAGCTGTGACTGTTACTGCAGGGCAGTAGCTTGGACGCACTGGAATTAATCCCTCTTATTAGTGCAGAAGGGCTTTTCTGGAAGATACATAGGTATTAAAGTTTGCTTATCCCCATGGGAGAGGATGCCCTGTGCATGGTGTTCCCATGCACAGAACCCATGGGAAGTGATGCTGTGTGCATGATGCTTTGAGCCTGGGCAGGTTATGGCTCCATGCCAGAGCTCAGCCTGAGCCCTTCCAAGGGGTCCTTAATGGTTCAGGACTATATGAAGGATGGGAAGGAGAATAGGGGTCCTCAGACCTTCTGTCTCTTCCACAGGGACATGACATAGCCACCTCCTCCAAGATATACATCCAGTCAGGTGAACATGTCACTGCTGATGCTTCAGGGGAAGACAGAACTGGCACCTGGCTGTGTCCAGGTCAGAAGGGATCTCTCCGGCCCCTGCCCTGCACAGAGGATGAGCATCTGCTTCAAGCATCCACCAGGCACTCATCTGTCTCAGGCTTGAAGACACCAGAAGGGCCACTCTCCTCTTTCCAGAGAGTGGGATGTGGTAATGCCCATGTGCAAATTACACTTCGTTTTTAATTAGAAAATTATAGTATCCACCCTCAGCTCCCATCCCAGGGACTTAGTCCAAAAGCCCTTGGGGTCTCAACGCCACTCTCCTTTGCTTGCTGCCCAACTGGCTCCCAGCACTCCCCCCCAGAGCTCAATGCTCACCCTAGGGTCTCCATAGAATCACAGAATGTGAAGGGACCCACAAGGATCATCGAGTCCAACTCCTGTCCCTGCATATGACAACCCCACAGTTCACACCATGTGTCTGAGGGTGTTGTCCAGTCTCTTCTTGAACACTGTCAGGCTTGGGGCTGTGACACCTCCCTGGGGAGCCTGTTCCAGTGTCCAGCACCCTCTGAGTGAAGAACCTTTTCCTAATGTCCCCTGGCACATCTCCATGCCATTCCCTTGGATTCTGTCCCTGGTCACCATAGAGAAGAGATCAGTGCCTCCCCCTTCTCCTTCCCTTGTGATGAAGCTGTAGCCATGATGAGGTCTGCCCTCAGTCTCCTCTTCTCCAGGCTGAACAAACCAAGTGACTTTAACCACTCCTGACACAGCTTAGCTGCTCCTCATACCCATGGATGTAGCCGCAGCACAGAGCAGGGGTGGAGAAGTGCTCTGCAGAGCTGCTCTGCCCAGGACTCACCACTGGCTTTCCAGTCATCTTTGAGGCTGTCAGCCTCCTCTGTGTGATCCATGTGGTCCTCGGTATTATCCTCCTGTCCTTGTCCATGAAGGCTGTCCATGTGGTCCTCAGTATTATCTTCCTGTCCTTGTCCTGCCCTTTCTCCATGTCCTCCTAGGCCATTGGAGGCAGTGGTGGAATCTGCAGCCTATGAGGGGGTGGGACGTCGGAGAGTACACTGGGATGGGACTTTCCCTCTCAGGCAAACAGCTTGCCCATTTGTGAGTGGGAAAGGCTGCTTGTGCATGGGTGATGTTTCCCACTTCAGCCTCCCGTCCTGCTGGGACTGGGGACATGACACTAGGCAGGAGCGAGCTACATAGGGAGTGGGGGGTGAGCCCAGCTGAGCCTGCATCCAGCTCTGCACCACCTAATCCTGAGTAGGACCTGCCTGGACAAGAGCCAGAAGTGGGGACCAGGATGGTGCCACCAGCCATGCAGTTCTGGTGTTGGGGATGGGGGAGGACTAGGGACAGCATAGGAGTGCAGAGGACCATTAAGGATGCCACAAGGAGGGCTGAAGAGCTCTGAGGACACTGCAGAGATGGAGGAGCATTTGGGAAACCAAAGGGGAAGACAGCGGATCAGCAAGAACACTGCAGGGGAGGGAAGAAGAGCACCAGAGACAGCACAGAGAGGGTAGGGGAGCTCTGGAGACACAAAGGGGAAGCTGGGGAAAGAGAAACACCTGAAAAGCTCCAGTTGATGGTGAAGCCAAAGGTAGACTGGCTATTCTGGGTTGTGTGATGCTGGGACCCTAGCACCATGACACAAGGAACTTGTCTGGGGTGTCTCTTGTGGTTGTGTGGTAGGAGCCAGCGAAGTTCCCTTATCCATTCACATCCTTGGCGGTCATGTTGGAACCCAAATCACTGATCCAGTGCCCAGTCAGCACACACTGGAGCAGAGGGGACTTGGTGCCACAGCACAGCCTGGGCAGGACAGCAGGAAGAGGGACCCCTGGCAGCTGCAGAGGGGAAGCTGGACAAGCCACAGGTCTCCCATCCACACAGGAGGACCGTCAAGTATGACGAGCTCAGTTGTGGGCTGGGGAGGCAGATTGCACTTGGGAGGGTGCCCCGGCTCCCAGCTAGCCCCAGGAGGAGCTGGGGACCTGGCCAAGGAACTTCTCCACCCTCCCAGATTATGACCCATGCTTGGCAAGGCTGCAGCCAGAGCTGGGCCAAGGATAGAGGTAGAGGAGCAGAGCAGAGTGTGTGGGCCCAACCAGGGGGCTGGCAGGAGTGATGATAACGCAGACACAGCAGAGGGGATAGGAACTATGGGACTTCATTTGTAAGTGAAGTAAGGTGGGACAACAGCTGGACTGAGACAAGTGTTGAGCACTGACAAACTCTGTTTTGAGACATTTGTAAACAGTTGATAAGAACAGTCTCTGTAGAAATGGTTGTGTAGGACAGTCTTCCACATGTGGTTAAGACATATAAATGCTGGAAGACCCCTGCAACAGCAAATGCTTCTCCGTTTTGACAGTGACTGTTCGAGGGATTTGATCCCCTGTGTGAGTGTTACCCCACGTCAAGATCCCAATAAATCAGTTTTTCTTTTATTAAACAAAACACCATGTGTGAGCACTCGCTCAACACAGGCATGGCAGCAGCCACACACTCTGCGTGACTGCAAGGTGCCTCCTGCCTCCTCCAGCTCCCCGTGCCCCTGAAGGCATTTGTGGTACATGAGTGGCCATGACCACGACCAAGGCTTGCCATGTAGCAGCAAAGGCTGGTTTTCCTCACAGAGGGAGGTCTGCAGTGAGGCTGAAGGAGACCCTGCTGCTCAGGACCCTACAGCACCAGGGAAGGTATCCCCATGCACATCCCTCCCATGGACATGAACAACCTTGGATCTCGCTGGGTTGGGTCTGCCCACCCGGGCCTGGCTGGCCATGCCAATGTCTTCCCAGGAAGTCCTAGGCAGTACAGGCAAGGAGGGATGGTGAGAGGGATGCATATGGGTACATAGAGAGAGATGGGTATGGGTATGGGTATGGGTATGGGTATGGGTATGGGTATGGGTATGGGTATGGGTATGGGAATGAAGATGGGGATGTGGATGCAGATAGGGGCTGGGACAGGGACAGGCAAGGGGATGGGGATAGGGTTGTAGTTAGGGCTGACTACAGCAGCCTGGTGACATAACACAGCCTGAGCGTTCCTGGCTGGAGTTCCAGTGTTTCCTGGCTGAGGGCTGTGCCTGGGCTTCACCCCTGCCCTGCAGGAGCCCCGGTTCCCAAACAGCATCTGGTCACTGCAGGGGACAGACAGGACGGGGAGTCACCAGGTCAGGGCGAGGGCATGTGTGCAGGGGTGGCTAGTGATCTGCAGCAGCTCCAGGGATTCAACAGGTGAAGGAAATGAATTTGATCAAGCAGCAATGAGAAAACTCCAGGGCATTGCAGGCTGGAATGGGCAGCCCTGGTCAAAGGTACCAGGAGACAGCGAAAGGCCAGGGAACGCTGGGGCAGATCGGGCCAGGGTGGGCTGTTGCTGTCAGGGAGCAGAACAGCTGCAGAAGGATCAAGGATGAGGCCATTGGGAAGCAGGACCAGGATGGAAGACGTTTGAGGCAGCTGCCGAATGTGGCTTGTGAGGCAGTGGTGGTGACACCATCACTGTTGGCTTCCTGTGAACTCCGTTGTTTTACTTTCTGTTTCTGTTCCCTTGTTTAGCAAGCAGGCTGCTTAGATCATCTTTTATCTCATCAGCTGCCCGTTTAGGAGACCCCAAGAAATGGAGTTGGAGGCTGTGGGGGTGACAAAAGGACAAAACCCAGTCTTACTACCCAGGGGTCCCACATGGTCCCGCAAACTTCTGGATGGAATTGCATCTGCCCTATGGGGTCCTCCCACCAGAGCTTTCAGCCTCATCCTCCCATTCCCACTGAGGTCCCAAGGCTTTAAACTCACAGTCCCTTTGGAGAAGCATTTGGGGACCTGCTCATGTTGCTGGTGACAGCCATATCGGGCATTTCAGGAGGGTGAGCATGAGAATGAGCACAGTGTGGTCAGGGCAGAGCCAAGGATGCCCATGTGCAATGCGGCTGAACTGAGGAGCTGCATGTGGAACGCAGAGGTGAGGATGAGCATGCAGGGGTGAGGATGATGATGCAGCAATGAGGATGAGGATGCAGGGCTTTTTTTATTGAAAGCTGAACCACCAGGCACAACAGCCAGTTGGGCTCAGCTGGTACAAGCATAAGCTGGACAGAGTGAGGTCTGCGCACTCTCCAGAAGCTGGGGGAGCTGAAAGCAGCCCCAGAGTCCAGCAGGGAAGGAGGGAGAGGAGCAGAAGCTGAGGAAGGCTGGGGAGGGATGGGCATATCATGAGAGGAAGAGGATGATGGACAGGCCCTGGCACTGCCTCAAAGTCCCTGCTGCATCCCAGTGTCTTTCCCCAGCAGCCCTGCAGCCCCCAGGCAGCATCCTCCTTCAAGCCCTTCTCACCTCTCCCCACCCGTACAATTCCCCCCAGTGTGCTCAGGATGCCTGAGTTAGGAGCTGCACGTAACGGATTAGGACACTGCTGAGTTAGAAACTTCTTGAGTTACGGAAGTCATGAGTTAGTGAGTTCACATAGTAGATAGGTCTGTGCAAAGAGCATTTGTTTGATTTGATGTGTTTGTTTTCTTTCCTAATGAGCTGATATAATAAAATATAATGTAATGGTAGTATTTTACTGTGAATTTGAACATCTGGAATGAGCCTTATCCTGTTCCACCCTCCAGCTGATGGGGCGAGAGGCAGTTACTGTGAGATACATGCCTATGTACATAGACACAGTAGGGATCCCTCCAGTCTCTGACTTTAGCCACCCAGCGTGCCCAGTAGCTGCCCCTGGAGCCCAGGTCACAGAATCACAGGATCACAGAATGTTAGGGATTGGAAGGGACTTCAAAAGATCATCCAGTCCAATCCCCCCACCAAAGCAAAACCACCCAGATGAGGTTACAGAGGAAGGAGTCCAGGTGGGTTTTGAATATGTCCCAAGAAGGAGACTCCACAACCTCCCTGGGCAGCCTGTACCAGTGTTCTGTCACCCTCACGGAGAAGAACTTTCTTCTCAAATT
>VWYH01000151.1:349096-365286 GCA_013399365.1 Pampusana beccarii
GCTGGGAGCAGGTGGGAGCCCAGCCTGAGACTGGTGCAACAGAGAGCCTTGGGGATGCAGGCAGGACAGTAGGGTGCAGGCAGCTCCGATCCCCGTTCCGATCACCTGATGCAGGTGAAGATACCAACCGGTGTGGGAGGTGCTGACCCTGCAAGGAAAGCCCTGTCAGCAGGAGGGGCATCAGGGCTGTGGGATAGGAAGGCAGGTTCAGGGCTCACCTGGTGGCTTTCCAGGTGTCCCTGAGGGACGGGACCTCTTCCTGCAGGAGCTACGTGCTCTCGTGTGTCTCCTTCCCCTGGCAATCCACAAAGCATTGGCTCACAAAAGCTGTGGTGGAGTCTGATGGGGCTCAAGGGGGCAGAGGGGCTCAGAGCCTGTACCTCCACACAGGGGAACCTGAGCCAGCTGACCCTGGCAGACAGACAGACGTGCCCTGCCACATGCCCTGGGTAGACAGATGAATCTTCCTGCCACATTGTCCAGATTGGTTGCTTCTGTATCACCTGGACAGACAGTTGGGTACTTCCCCTGCCGCGTTCCTTGGGCAGACAGATGGGCACCCCTGCCACCTATCCCAGACACAGCCATCCCCTGCCACATCCCATGACAGGGGCAAGAATGTGTATGGCTGGTCTGTGGCTGCAGCCAGGGTTTCTTTGTGTGCTACAGGGAGTATGGGGGACCAGCTTGGGGTGACCTCGCTCCGAGCATGGACAGGGGATTGCTGGCTGCCCTGGGGTGCCATGCCAGGTACCACTGTACCTGCAAACTGCCAATGCATAGTGAAGCCAAAGGTGGGTTGTCCTTTGTCACTGGGGTGTTGCTGGGCCCCTTGCAGGGGCAACACCAGGATCTGCTTGTTGGTGGCCACCACAGCAGTGTGGTAGGAGCCCAAGCAGGTCCTAGCTGCATCCAGGGCTGAAAAGGTTGTGTTGGAACCCATCTCATTCATCCACAGGCCCTGCAGATCACACTGTGGACCAGGGGTTGTACCAGTGCCGTGGGGACAGCACAGTCAGAGCTGGCAGCTCCTTTTGTCATGTATGCTGCACCCTGGAGTGGCGTGGAATGGCACAGCATGGCAAAGGAGAGCACAGCTCAGAACAGCATGGCACAGCATGGCAGAGCATGGTGCAGAACAGCAGGGAACAGAACAGCACAGCACAGCTTTGCAAAACACACGACCAAGAGGCAGCAGCAGAGGCTCCCCATGGCAGCAGCAGCGGAGGCCGTGGACAGTGCCTGAGCACGTGCTGCTACCTGTGTCTGCTCAGCCTCTCTTTGTAGTGGAGGGGGCTGCAGCCAGGCAGTGACTGCCCGTGCTGGGCACTAGTCCCCGTGCCACACTGATCAGGGTCCTGTTCCCCAGGCAAGGCAAGATTCCTGAGAGAGCACGGTGGGGTGGTGGGGGTTGCGATGGAGGCCGCTGGGCCATGAAGGGGTCACAGCAGGAAACACACACTGTACCCTGGGGACAGTGACAGGAGAAGCCATGGGATGCCATAGGGGGAGAGGAGAACACGCGCACTAAGGCAAGACATGAGGAGCCAGATGGTTGTTTGCAGGAAAACTTATTATTAGAAGCAGGTGGTGGGGCAGGAGGGAGAGTCTCCATATTAGAAGCAGGTGGGGTGGCAGCAGATGCGGTCAGCATTGCAGGTGCTTCTGTGAGCCTTGCAGTCTCCCGTGATGCCACATTGATCCTTGGGGACCGTACGGGTGAAAGTGTTGGTGCCAACCCTGTGGGGACACAGAGGGAGGAGATGTAATCATGGGAAATGCACCCTTGCACAGGGCACATGCTCCCTTCCGGTGCTGAATACCCACCCAGTCCCATCCGACCCCCCAGCAGTGTCTGCACTTTTGAGGGGCCATGCATGAGTACCTCATCCTTGGTCACCCTCACAATGGCAGCAGCTCTGCTGAGCACTCAGCACCACAGTGTGGGAGAAACCAAACCCGGGGATGTGCAGGGGGCCCGCGTGTGGCAGGGAAAGGAGGCTCACATGGTGGCTTTCCAGTTTTCCGTGTCGTTGTCCACATGTGATCTCAGGAGCCACATGGTCTTCAAAAACTCCTTCCCCGTGTTGTCCACAAAGCACTGGCCCGTGAAGACGGTGATGGAGTCTGTGGGCGGGTTGGCAGATAAGTGTTGAGCTGTGTCCAAGTGCAGGGGACAGCAGACCCAGGTTGTCTCTGCCCTCTGGGGACAGCAGTGACGGGAAAAGCAGGCAGGAGGGGTCAGAGGGCTGGGGGTCTTCACATGGAGGTGGGCAGACAGCAGTGGGCTGCAACCTCCAGCACATCGTATGTTCTGAGAGGTGACACCAGCCAAGGAGCTCCAGGGTCAAAGATCGGGGAGCACCAGGGACATCACAGGGGAGGGCATAATAGCATGAAGGACACCACATGGGAGGGCTGCAAAGCACTGGGAACATCAGTGGATGGGCAAAACAACATTTGGAACAGCACAGGAAGGGCCGGGGACAAGTGAAGACAAGATAGAGATGGCAGGGGAGTTGTGGAGAAATCACAGGGAGGTCAAGAGATCTTTGGGGACATCAGAAGAAAGACAGGAGAGCTCTGAGAGCATCACAGGAAGGGCAGGTGGATATCACAGGAAAGGCAGGTGGATATCACAGGGAGGGCAGGGGAGTTCTGGGAACATTGCAGAAAGGGCAGGGGAAGATTCAGAGCATCACAGGGAGGGCAGAGGAATGGTGGGGACATCACGGAGAGGGCAGGGGAGCTCCAGGGATGCTACAAGTAGGGTGTGAGACCATGGGAGACATCACAGAGAATACAAAAGACCATTGCCACCATTACAGGGAAGGCAGGGGACCACTGGGGACATCACAGGGAGGGTAGGGAAGCTCTGCAGATACTGAAGGGAGGCTGGGGAAACAGAAGCACCTGAAAAGCTCCAGTTGACAGTGAAGCCAAAGACGATGTTCTTGTTATGTGTCTCCACTCTATGCTGGTACCCTACCAGTGGTGAAATATGGATCGTGCCTGGGCAGTTTTTCACAGCCGTGAGATAGGAGCCATCAAATTTGCCTTGTTCATCCACATGCTTGATGGTCATGTTGGAGCCCAGGTCATTGGTCCAGTCACCGGTCAGCACACACTGTATCAGAGAGGACCCAGTATTGGTGTCACAGCACAGCCTGGCCACCGACAGGGCAACAGTAGCAGGCACTCCCAGGAGCCACAGCTCCCTGCCCACCCTGCCCTGTGTATCCCAGCCCTGCCTTACCTTGTCTGCAGAGAAGACAGGAGCCACCAGGGCCAGGCTGAGCACCAGGAGGAAGGGAGTCATTTGCACCATCTCTGTAGCAGGCAGACAGCTGTTGTACACGGGGATGTGCTCCTTGTAGGGCTCTGCTGATGTGCCTGCTCCCTCATCTTTTTATTGCTGCCAGGGCTGCAGATGGCACCTCCAGCTAGGGCATTGTGCAACCTGGGTGTTTCCAAACTGGTAGTTCCCACAACTTATCAGTGTTCGGTGTGCTGTTCTGCTTCCTTGTGGATTTCCTAAAAGGAGCCCTTGGCCTGAAGGCAGCTCAGGCCTTTACGTCCTTAGGAATCTGTATCAAACTGCTGCTGGTTTGGCTGGGGGGGAGGCAGTGGCAAGTGCATCCACCACACCAGCTGGTGGTCTCAAGACAAGCCAATGTTGTGTTCTCACTTTGGTTACAAGTGTTCTTGCTTTCATCACAAGGGGAGCGAGTAGAAATGAACTGGCCCTCCTCACGTGGTGATCACTACACAGGCCAGCATTATGGTGCTGCCTAGAGGACAAATGTTCCTGACAAAAACCATGAGATGCTGCCAAGTGCCTCTATTGCAGGAAACCTAGGGAATAGAAACTTCCTGAACAATGTCCAAACAAATTACAGAACCTCCCTGTGTATATAGTACTGTTGAATCATGCGACAGAATAAAATACATCTCTTTCTTTTACACACATACGTATATATGCTAATCAAATGTGAAAAATTTCCCTCAAATTACAAACGGAATATGTCACTATCTGTTTATAGATACAGAGACAAGAGGTGACCACACCACCACTCTGTGAAGCAATGGATTTACTTTAGCCATAGGGTGCAATGCAGTGGTACAGACCAGCCTGGGGCCACCTGGCAATCTCAAGACAAGATCACCTTGTGTTCTCACCCTGTTTACAAAAGTTCTTGCTCTGATCACAATGGCAGTGAGTAGTAACGAACTGGCCTTCCTCACCTGGTGATCACTATACAAGCTAGCATTATGGTCCTGCCTAGGAGACCAATGTCGTTGTCTTGATCAAAGGGTGGAGTGAGTTGAGACAATTAAGATCTCCTCACCTGGTGATCACAAGGCAAGCCGACATAGTTGCAGTTGTGACGAGAGAGAAAGATGGGACAATCAGATGCCATCTGGTTGCATTTCAGACTCCGACCAATGGGATCGTTGCCCAATCTGGGAAGCGTCAGGGTTGCCCAGCACGAGTTGTGGCTGAAATGGAAAAATGCTGACTAAGGTCAATTATCCTGCAATACCGTGAACAGCAGTCCTAAAGAGAGACCCTTGTAACTCCCCTGGATCACAGCGGGATGTGACCCAGTGTCTTCCCCTGAGTAGGACACCTCTCAGGGCCCATTTCTTGAAGACTCAATGGTCATCTACTGACAATTTTGTGTAGATTGAATGATCATCTGCAGATCATTTTGCAAAGATCAAAAGCCTAATTCTTTAGCAGCTGATGATTGTCCCCTGATGAACACGAACACAGAAAAGTGAGTAATTTATAATATCCACGAAAGGAAAATTTTAATCATAGGTTAACGTATGTGTGTGTTTGTGTGTGTGTAATTTAATTTTAGAACTGTTTTTTCTACCTATTTGTCTGCTTGTATATGTGTGTTTCAGTTTACCTTTTGTGTGTGTGTGTTTAATTTAGAAAACTCTGCTGTAAGTTTAGTATGTATCTTGTGGCTATTTTTGATTAATTATAACAAATTTCACTTATGTCACTCTGGTAAATTGGCTGGTGGTTATGCACTACTAGTAATTATACAACCTATCCTTGTAATCTACCACAAAGTGTTAATAAATACTAAACTGCTGCTAAATCAAAGCCATGCAAAAATTCTATACGCGACAAGGCTTCTCCAGCACCTCGCGGGAGGTGCTTCTCCTGCAGGTCAGTGACTGCCAGGACTGGTGCTCAGCCAGGGAAAATCCCTCTCAGGGACTGTTGTCCCTTCTGCCAACTGCTTGCCACCCAACTGCCATGCCCAGGGTTTATAGGGGTTTCAAAGAGCCTTAACCCCAAGGCACCCAAGGGATGGCCACAGCACACCGCCTCATCCTGCTCTGCCTCACCAGGTATCCTCATGCAAACCCACCCGGAACTGGGCTCCTTTTGTGTCTTCGCTTTATCCCACCCTGGTACTGAAGCAGCCACAGGTCAGGCTGGATCAGTTGGCCAAGGTCACTTGTAAGAGTTTCAACAGGACCAAGTGCCGGGTCCTGCACTTGGGTCACAACCCCATGCAACACTATGGGCTTAGGGAACAGTGGCTGGAAAGCTGCCTGGCAGCAAAAGAGCTGGGGATGTTGTTTGACAGCCAGCTGTATTTGAGGGATTTTGATACAAGGCATTAGGATTTCTAGCAGTGGATGGTATTCAGCTTTCTCAAGTTGAGAGATGGTCTTTCCTCAGAAGCTAGTAGGGCTGGCTGACAGAACTTTAAACTAGACTTGAAGGCAGAGAGGGATAATATCATTCTCGTCTGTGTCGCACCATGGGATGTCATGCCAAAATTGGAGGAATGGAGTGCTAGCGAAGACCCTCAGTCTATTGCCCTGTGATGTGCTGGGTACACTGGTGCACACTAGAACTCTTAGGGAGATCACCAAGGGGCTCCTGGGGTACCTAGAGACAACAGAGGAATACCAACGAGATACCTCACAGGAATGAAGGTGGCTTCCAACAAGAAGGTGACACAGTTGACAGCCCAGCTGAAATGCCTCTATGCCAATGCACGCAGCATGGGCAAGAAATAGGAAGAGCTGGAATCCATAGTTGGTGCTGCTAGAGAGCTACAACCTAGTTAGTGTTACTGAAACTTTGTGGGATGCATCCCACGACCCGAGTGCCATGATCAATGACCCCAGGCTGTTCAGAGAGGACAGGCAAGGAAGGGTGTGAGGAGGGGTTGTCTTCTAAGTCAAGAAATTAAGAGTTGTCTCTGAAGAATAGCCACAAGCAGTTTGAAAGCTTATGGGTAAGAATCAGAGACTAACGCAATAAAGGGAACATTGTGGTTGGTATCTACCACAGGTTGCCTGATCAGGGGGACACTATTGATGAAGCCTTCATACGCCAGCTATATGAGGCATCACACTCACACACTCTTGGCCTGCTGGGTGACTTCAACCACCCAAACATCTGCTTCAAAAGTAGCACGGGGAACTGCAGGCAACCCAGGAGACTCCTGGAGTACAAAGAGGATAACTTTCTCAGCCAGGTAATAGACAACCCTAGCAGAGGGCATGCCACACGAGACGTGATGGTCACCAGCACAAGTGAGCTGGTCTGTGACGTCGAGATTCGAGGCAGCCTGGGCTGCAGTGATCATGGACTGGTGGGATTTGCAGTCATGAAGGATCTGGGACAGATGAAGAATAAAGTTGGGACGTGAATTTTAGGAAAGCCAAGTTCCAGCTCTTCAAGGAGTTAGTCAAGAGAACCACCTGGGAAACTGCACTCAGGGATAAGGGGGCAGAATAGAGTTGGCAAATCTTTAAGGATCTGGTTAAGAGATTTGATTACGTGAGGAAATCAAATACCCAGGTAAAGGGAAGGTGTGAGTCAATGTGCATCATTATTTTTTAATATTTGTACGGGATATCATCCATCCCAGGCCAATGTTAACCTGCTATTGAAAGAGCTGTTTCATCTAAACAAGAAAGATAAGATAATTGAAAAGGATGTGGAATTAACCCTACAAGCAGGGGAAAATTTGACTGCCTGGCCTCAGGTATCCTAATTGGGATTATAATAATCAAGCAGAGAGAGATAATTGCTAAAAACTTATAAATGCAATTAGAGCTTGTGAGGAGATAAGAGTAAATTGAAGTACAGGAATAGATACAGAGGCCAGAGGAACACCTCAGTGACTACTGGGGAAGATTGTGACAGGCTTTGTTGACGTATGGGCAACGTATGAGTGAATGACTCTCCAGAACTCTAAGAATCAACTGACAGCAAGTGTATTTGTGGACCAGGCCACCTCTGCCATCCACAACAATTTTCAGGATCACATCCCAGGATGGCAAGGAGAAACTCTGGACGCTATTGCATTACCTGGATTTACTATACTTGTACAACAGGTAGATGGTTTGTTACTTGCCAGTCAGACATAAGAAGATTCCTTGAAAGATGCTATTTGTCCATGTACTGCTTTAGCAGAAAAGGGTCAGGGTGCACCTCTTTCTAAGCTTCAGCTATGTCAGCAGAAAGCAAAATGTTTAGGATTTATATTAAAAGTAGGACAAAGACTAGTAGACCCAGAAGAGGTACAGGCTATTGTAGAAAAACCTCCACCAGTAACAAGGAAACAAATGCAAGAATTTTCAGGCACAGTAGGCTACTATAGACCCTGGATCCTAGAAGAGGTAAGTAAGCCATCAAAAGAAGCTACTAAGGCAGAGGAATTGAAGCCTATACGGTGGGTCCAGAGAGAGAAAAGGCTTTCCAAGGTATAAAAGGAGCTTTACCTTCTGATCTGGCATTGGGATTGCTGGATTACTCCAAACCCTTTGAGCTATTTGTGCATGAGAACAAAGGAGTAGCAGCGGAGTCCTTACTCAAAAGCTTGGTCCACACTGCTGCCTTGTGGCTTGTTACTCAACTCAACGGCATCCACAGCAGCAGAAAAATATTCCCGTGTTACGGTAATAGCAGCAACAGCAACTATCAGAAATAGGAGCGGACCGTTAGTTCTCAGTCACCTGTGGAACTATTACTGAGAGGGCAAATTATTGAAACTAAATATGAAGGATACACTTATTGACAATAAAGCTATATCCACATCTTCGACATATACGGCAGATGTGCAGCAGGGAAGAAATCTGCTCTGCATGATTTCACTCCACACACACCTGGCCTGCATTCTTAATTGGTAGTGCCTGAGGAAGCTCACTGTAGTATTAATTAAAAGATATGAGGGGCAGAGTGATATGAAGGTGTCACAGCCTGACCCTTGTTGTAACAAGGCACAACAGTAACCAGGTGGAATAGCTGCTGCCAGTTTCAAAGATAAGGTGTAGCTACTGTCAATTAAAAATTATAAATGTTCATTTCCATCCAACATGCTAGTTACTGAGCCAGGAAATTGTCTGATGGTTGAACTTTGCTCATTATAATCTCGCTATAATACCAAAACACACCTCCGTCTCAAAGAATACCCGCCTCCAGCCTACCTTCAAGCATGCATAGTAAGGTTTTTACCTTAAAAATCAAAGCAAGGATTTCTAAACCAGTCAATAACAAGAGTATGTATGAGCAGAGTCACTCAAGCTCCACCTAAACATAGAAAATAGTATAAAATACCCTAACAATAGAGAAAGGGTTGGGGAGGAAGACACCATCACTGAGAAGTCAAGGGAACAGCACACTAGGACTTCTGAGACCAGTTGACAGGCTGAGCTGAGCCTATCTTCCCTGTCCTCAGGAGGACGCTCCTGGGTAAGATTTGTGCACTTATACTTCAAGCTCATATTTTGTAATCATATTGATCTTAGAATTTATATAAATATGGTACCGATAGTTATTTCTTGCAACTAACACCTTATTTTAACTAAAATGTGTTTTTGCAGTGTATTTATCAACAGCATCTAAAAGAACTTGCACCTGTTGCTTTAATAAACATCATTATTTGTGGATCTAGTTGTGCAAATTTCTCATTGAATGTGCCCAGACCAATAGTATATATTATGCTATTTGTACATCTGTGCAGCGTGCGTATTATACTATTCAGTCAGCTGTGCAGTGCAAAGGTTCAATAATCATGACTGTCGTGCAGTATTTGTGAATCTAATTGTCTGAATTCAACGTTAATGTGGCCAGACCTATAGTATACATTATACTATTTGCGCATCTGTGCACCAGAATGGCTGTTGAGCACATTAGACTTACAGTGCTGACTTCAGGTGGTTTGCCTCACTCAGAAATTCAACCTAGCCACCTTGCATGGGGCTTAAATTCTAAGTTGATTATCTTAATGCAACAGTCACCCAAAACAGTGTATATCCCTCTTTACGTAGAACTGATTCTTAAGCAACACCTACACAAGCATTTTCCCCACAAAGATCACATCGTTATGAATTAACAATTGCAAATGCAGATGATACTACTTTAAAAAGATTTAATGTTTTGAATCCTGCAACTTCACTGCCTGTTCCCTCTGATGGTGAGCCACATTGTGATTGTATTAAGGCACTGTTTTACTCAAGCCATGTGCAAAATCAACCTCTAGAGAACTGAAATCTAACTTTTTTTGCTGATGGATCTTCATACTAGGTGAATGGAATAAGACCCACGGGCTAAGTAGTGGTGAGAAGCTTAGAGGTACTTGAAGCAGAACCTCTATAACTGTCCGTGAGTGCCCAAGGAGCTGAATTAACTGCACTAGCAGAGCAGTCAGTTGGGAACGTAATCAGTGAGTAACTATACTGACTCTCGATATTCCTTTGACATGAGTCACACAACAATATGCTATGTAAAGAGTGGTGTTCCATACGTCCTTGGGAAAAATACTTCTAATGAGACTGAAATCCAAGTGCTATTGGAAACCATACTGACCAGAAAACTTCTTCTGTTTGATGGTGAGGCTGAAGGTTGCCTGTCTTCATCCAAGTGCTCGGAGATGACAAGGGTGAGTGCTCTATGGGTTTTTGGGTGCTCAACACAGCAATGTGGCACTCGCCAGAGAAGTTGCCCTGGTTGTTGACCACAGACATGCGTATCCTGGAGCCCAGCTTGTTCTCCTACCAGCCGGTCAGGTCACACTGCTGGGGGTGGCTGGGGACCTGCAGCATCTCCAGGGATTTGGCGGATGAAGGAAACGAACCTGCAGCAACAAGAAAACCCCAGGGGGTTGCAGGCCAGAATGGGCCTGCACATACCAGGCAAGAGCAAAAGGCCAGTGAACGCTGGGACAGGATCAGGCCAGGGTGGGCTGTTGCTGCAGCGGAGCAGGACAGCTGCTGAAGGATTAAGGATGAGGCCACTGGGAAGCAGGACGAGCATGGTGGATATTTGGGGCCAGGTGACGAGCGTGGCTTGTGGAGGGGTGGCAGTGACACCATCAGTGTTGGCTTCCTGTAAACTCTGTTGTTTTCCTTTCTATTCTTCTCTTTAGGAAGCAGGGTGTTTATATCACCACCTATCCTGTTGGCTGCTGTTTTAGAAGACTCCAAGAGACTGAACTGGCATCTGTGTGGGAGATGAACAGACAGAACAAAGTCTTACTTTCCTGGGGATCCCACACGGTTCTGGGTGGCATCACATCCCAGAATCATCTTCCCACTCCCGCTGTGGTCCCAAGGCTTTAATGTCACAGACCATTTGGAGAAGTATTTGGGGACCTGCTCATGTTGCTGGTGACAGCCACAGCAGACATTTGCAGAGGGTGAACATGAGAATAAGCACAGGGCTGGCATGGCAGTGCCAAGGATGCCAGTGTGCAACGGGGCTGAACTGAGGAGCTACGTGTGGAATGCAGGCTTGAGGATGAGGCTGCAGCGGTGAGGATGAGGATGTCGGTGTAAGGATGAGGGTAGACCGGTGAGGATGCAGGCATATCTTGAACAGGATGTGGTCTGTGCACCCTCCTGGAGCTGGGGGGAATGAGATCAGTCCCAGAGCCCAGCAGGGAAGGAGGAAGAGGAGCAGAGGAAGGCTGGGGAAAGGTGGACACACTGTGAGAGGAAGAGGATGGTGGACAGGCCCTGACACTTTCTCAGGGCACTGTGTGCTCACTGCCCCAAAGTCCCTGCCACATCCAAGTGCCTTTCTCTGGCAGCCCTGCAGCCCAGCGGCAGCACCCTCCTTCGAGCGCTTTGCACCTCTCTCTGACCGCATGGCTTCACCCTGGGGTGCTCGGGGGCAGCAGAGCATGCAGCCTTCATCCCAACCCCTGGCCGTGGGGCATCATGCTTCTCCATGCCAGGGATGCTGCTAGGGGCCACAGACCACAGGACCCCTGCAGGTGCCCCAAATGTGTGCACAGGCAAGAAGGCATCTGCTGATGCCTGAAGCCATGGTCAGGAAACGGAATTACCCAGCTGCTGTTCTCCCTTTGTCCTCCAACCCCATCCCTCCCAGCTCCCCAAAACACTGCCACTCATCTCTCCCAGCCACAGAGTGGCTTCTTGCACCCCAGGGACACATGGAGTATGGCTCTTTGTCAGGCAGAGGTATGTTTATTTGGCTCTGTATGTAGGGACCTCAAGTTTTGGGAAAGGGGGCCCTGCCAGCAGGCTGCTGTGAGGCACTGGGAGGAAGCCAGACAGGACAAGGCTGTGTTTCCCAGCCCGGATGCTGGGAAAGCCCAGGACTGTGGCAGCAGAGAGCCTTGGGGATGCAAGCGGCACAGCAGGGTGCAGGCAGATCAAGTCCCTGTCCCCATCACTTGATGTGGGTGAAGGTGGAGATGCCGACCCTGTGGGGAAGCAGGGCTGTGGATTGGGAAGGCAAGGTCAGGGCTTTCCAGGTGTTCCTGTGGGATGGGACCTCTTCCCGCAGGAGCCACGTGGTCTCCAGTATCTCCTTCCCATGGAGTTCACAAAGCACTGGCCCACAAAGGCTGTGATGGAGTCTGGTGGGGTTCAAGGGGGCAGAGGGGGTGAAAGCCTGCACCTCCACACAGGGGAACCTGAACCAGTTGATCCTAGCAGACTGACAGACAGACACACCCCGTCAAATGCCCTGGGCAGAGAGATGAATCTACCTGCCACACTGCCCAGATTGGTTGCTTCCACATCACCTGGACAGACAGATGGGCACTGCCCGTGCCGTGTTCCTTGGGCAGACAGATGGACACCCCTACCACCTGTCTCAGACACAGCCATCCCCTGCCACATCCCATGACAGGGGCAAGAATGTGTATGGCTGGTCTGTGGCTGCAGCCAGGGTTCTCCAGGTGCCGCAGGTGGTATGGGGGACCAGCTGGGGGGCACCTTGCTTCCAGCATGGGTAGGGAATCGCTGGCTGACCCAGGATGCCATGCCATGTTCTGCTGCACCTGTGAACAGCCACTGCACAGTGGGGCCAAAGGTGGGATGTCCCTTGTCACTGGGTGACACCTGCTGGGTCCCTTGCAGGAGTTACACCAGGATCTGCTTGTTGGCAGCTGCCACAGAGGTGTGGTGGGAGCCTTAGAGGGTCCCGGCTGCACCCAGGGCTGAGAGGGTCATGTTGGAGCCCAGCTCATTCCTCCACAGGCCCTGCAGGTCACACTGGGGGCCGGGAGCTCTGCCAGCACCTTGTGCAGTGCCAAGGCAGGACCCTTACTGCAGCTTGTGGGGGTGGTGGCACATGTGCCCCGTGTGTCTGGAAGATGGCATGACCCCTCTGCATGGAAACTGGGGGTGGTGGCATAGGAACTGGCTGGGCTAGCACCTGTCCTCCTTGTGGCAGGGCAAGGTAGAGCTGGGGATGATGAGTACCCCCTGTAGCAGGGGTAGGTGATCAACATTATTCCTGGGGACAGCACAACCAGAGTTGGTAGCTCCCTCAGTCATGCCTGCTGCACCCTGGGCTGGCACAGCATGGCACAGCATAGTACAGAACAGCACGACATAGCAATATGCACTGTGGTACAGCACAATGTGGCACAGCACAGCATGGCAGGGCACAGAGTGGCACATCATGGCACCAGACAGCACAGCAGGAGCAGACAGCCCTTCAGCCATTCACACCGCACCCCAGGGATGCCAGGGCACTGCTCCCCAGCTGCCCTTTACCTTCCTGTCCGCAGCAGCGTGGGGTTCGAGCAGGGCCAAGGTAAGCAGGAGGCAGCAGCAGAGGTTCCCCCTGGTGGCAGCAGAGGTGGTGGCTGTGCACAGTGCCCAGGCGCTGCCTGCATAGGAGAGTCCATGGGATGCTGGGTGGGGGGGGGACAGGGAAACGTGAGCACTGAGCCATGACGTGACAGGATCTGGGTGGGTATTTGCAGCAAAGTTTTGTTCTTAGAAGCAGGTAGTGATACAGGAGATGGGGTCTGCATATCAAAAGCAGGTGGTGGGACAGGAGATTGGGTTTGCATCCCAGGTGCTTCTGTCAGCCTTGTAATCTCTCACAATGTCACTCCACTTCTGCAAGGATGGGTGGGTGAAGGTGTCAATACTGAGCATGCAGGGACATAGAGTTGTGAGACATAAGAGCGGGAAATTCACCCTTGCACAGGGCACATGCTCCCAGTGTCAAGCACCCACCCATCCCTGTCCCACCCCCCAGCAGTGTTTGCACCATGGCAGAACTCCTAGGGAGGCCCTGCATGGATACCCCATCCTCAGTCACCCCCACCCCCACAGCAACTCTGCCAAGTGCTCAGCACCACAGGGTAGGAAAGCTCCAACCCCGGGCATGCACAGAGGACCTACGTGCAGTAGGGACAAGAGGCTCACATGGAATATATCCATTTGAAATTATCCACACATGACAGCCAGAGCCACATGGTCTTCAAAACCTTCTTCCCTGTCTCGTCCACAAAACACTGGCCCATGAAGATGCTAATAGAGTCTTTAGGGATGTGGCAGGAGGTGGAGGTGAGCATGGCCGGGGCTGCACGTCAGCGCTGAGCTGTGCCCCAATGCAGAGGACAGTAGAACTGGGCTGTCCCTGCCCTCTGGGGACAGCAGTGATGGAGAAAGCAGGCAGGAGGGGTTGGAGAGCTGTGGGTCTCACATGGAGATGGTCGGACAGCAGCAGGCTTCAACCCCCAGCACATCCTGTGTGCCCTGGGACTGGGAGGTGGCACCAGCCAGGGAGCTCAGGGGTCAAGGATGAGGGAGCATCAGGGATACCAGAGGGAAGGTAGGGCATCATGAGAGCCATCACAGGGGAGGGCAGAGGAGCATCATGGTCACCACATAGGAGGGCAGGGGAGCACTTGGGACATCAGAGGGTGGGCAGGGGAAAATTTAGAATAGCACAGGAAGGGCAGCAGACAAGTGAGGACACGAGAAGGAGGGCAGGGGAGCTCTGGGGGCATCACACAGAAGGCAGAGGAGCTGCAGGGACGTTGCAGGAAGGGCAAGGGAACATTTGGAACATCACAGAGAAGGCAGAGGAACTCTGGTGACATCACAGAGAGGGCAGTGGAGCTCTGGTGACACCTCAGGAAAGCCATGGGACCATGGGAAACATCACAGGGAATAGAAAAGACCATTGAGGACATCAGAGGGAAGAGGGGAAGGCAGGGGACCATTGGGAACATAAAAGGGAAGGCAGGAGAACATTTGGAATGCCACAGCAAAGCTCAGCCATGGGCAGGGCAACAGGAATGGGCACCTCCTGGAACCACAGCCCCCTGCCCACCCTGTCCTGTGCATCCCAGCCCTTCGTTACCTTTTTTGCAGAGAAGCTGGGAGCCACCAGGACCAGGCTGAGTATGAGGAGGAAGGGAGTCATTTGCACCATCTCTGCAGTGGGCAGACAGCATAGGTGAGGATGTGCTCTTCATAAGGCTTTGCCTGCTCCCTCAGCTTTTTATTTCTTCCAAGGCTACAGTTGTCAGCTCTGGCCAGGGTATTGTGTAACCTGGGTGTTTCCAAATTGGCAGCTCATAGTCACAGGAGAAGATGTTTGCAGGCAGATATTTCCACAAGCACCTGCTGAAACCATCCCTCCTTGCTCACACTTGTGGTGGTACAGACCCATCCCACGGCCACCTGGTGATCTCAGGACAAATCAACACCATTGTCTCTGAAGTCCTCAGCACAGGACAGACATGGACCTGTTGGAGAGGGCCAGAGGAGGCCACAAAAATGATCAGAGGGCTGGAACACCTCTCCTGTGAGGATAGGCTGGGAGAGTTGGGGTTGTTCATCCTGGAGAAGAGAAGGCTCCAGGGACACCTTATTGCGGCCTTTCAGTGCTTAAAATGAGCCAATAAGAAAGATGGGGACATACATTTTAGCAGGGCCTGTTATAATAGAGTCTGTACATACATCAGGTCGCTTATCTTGTGACAATTCTTAGGCTCTGGTCAAAGCAATCAGCTCAGCTTTCTGCGCTGATGTATTTGATGGCAATGGTTGTGATTCAGTCATGTTCTCGAAACTTACCATAGCATATCCAGAGGATTGTTCTCCACCCAGGGTAAAACTGCTCCCATCTGTATAGGGAGACCACTCTGGATCTTCCAGTGTAGTATCCTTGAAGTCTGGTCTGCTAGAAAATACTTTTTCAATAGCTGGCATAGAATAATGCACAAAATTTTGATTATTAGACACAGGCAATAAACTAGCAGGATTCAAAGATGCCGTCATTTTTAAACTTACATCATCCTTTTGGAGTAGTGCTGCTTGGTACTGACCCATTCTGCTAGATGACAGCCAACGTGTCCTTGTTGTTCCAGCAGTGAGGGCAGAGCATGCAGTGCAAATAACGTAAACTTCTCTCCCAAAGTTAGTTTCCTTGCCTCCTGAATCTGCAACACAGTCACCGCCACTTGCCAAGCTTCTAATTCTTTCGCCAGTATGTTACCAAATAAAGTAGGACTGTTCTTAAATTCTGGTGGCAAAACGGTCCAGCAAGCTGCATCTTTCTTCCAGTGGTACGGCTTTCCCATTCAAATGCAAAAAGCTACTAGCTCTCTGAATCCAATGATATACAGAAAAAGACATCTTTCAAGTCTAAAACAATAAACCAAGTGTTATTTCCTGCTATATTAGTCAAAAGAGTGTATGGGTTTGGCACTACCAGGTGCACATTCATCACAATCAGATCAATGGCTCTCAAATCTTGTACCAACTGGTATTCCATAGAACGTGTCTTCTTTACTGGCAAAATGGGACTATTGTATACTGACTGGTACTCCCACAAAAGTCCACAGTGCATAAACTTGTTTGTCACGCTCTCTAACTCCATTTTAGCTTCCGTGTTTATTGGATATTGTTTTTTTTTTTTT
>VWYH01000152.1:6424-42468 GCA_013399365.1 Pampusana beccarii
CAATGATAGGACAAGGGGTAATGGGTTCAAGCTGGAACACAAGAGGTTCCGCTTAAATTTGAGAAGAAACTTCTTCTCAGTGAGGGTGACGGAACACTGGAACAGGCTGCCCAGGGAGGTCGTGGAGTCTCCTTCTCTGGAGACATTCAAAACCCGCCTGGACGCCTTCCTGTGTAACCTCATCTAGGTGTCCTGCTTCGGCAGGGGGATTGGACTAGATGATCTTTTGAGGTCCCTTCCAATCCCTAACATTCTGTGATTCTGTGATTCTGTGATTCTCTGTTGTTGTTTTTCTTTTTCACATAAAATAGCTTAAGAATGGCAAAAGTCAGTACCAAACAGGGATCAAAACCATCAAAAAATCCCACCTCTCCAGCAACACAGAAACTCTCAAAAATTCAGCTGGCTGACATACAATTTGGAGAAGGACTGTACTCTCAGTAATTAACTCAAAAATCCCACTTCTTGCAACTTGAGGGAATATTTTTTGTATAATGCCCACCTATTCCCTACTTAAATCTGACTCCATTTAGTCTATGACTGGACCCAAAGAAAGCTCTTTTCCAGACAACTTCTATAGTCTGTCTACCACTCCTTTTGTTAATAGTCTGGCTGCTTTGCCTCCACTTCAAAGGTTCATTCTCATGTGCATGATTTTTTTAATTTTTTTTTTTTTTTAATTTGCTTTGGTTGCTAAGGGGTAAGATTTACCATGGCAGCCAAGGATTTAGTTACGTGTGAGCTACAGGGAACATTATCCTTAGAGTTTAATTTGGAAATCAAGTCACAATTGGTTGGGTATGTGTTTGTTTTCTGTTTCTCAAAAACTTTAAAAGTAACACAGGATTTTTGCATACTCGGAGGAGATCTATTGTCCTCCATTATAATTCACCCTCAAAGACAACAAGAGAATATCATGCTTGCCTCCAGTGTCAGAAATAAGATCAGTAATTTCACCATAAATCAGAAAACAAACTAGATTATTATGAAGAACAGCTCTACGCTTATCAAAAGGTTGTTCCACAACTGCCTTTCAGATATACTAAAGGCAGCTGCCTCACTGTGAAGTTAATTCAATAAGCAGGGGGAACGTAATTCATTTGATATGTACTGTGTGCTAATCAAAGACTATTTCTTGGCATCTAAACTGTGCGTGACAGAACGTTAAGCCTGAAAACATATTGTTAGTCCTCAAAGTATTTTGTCAAATCCAAGAAACATAACGTGCATGCATGCGAGTGATTCTTCTCATTCAAGTAATGAAGATGAAAGCTGTGTTATAAAGTTTTGTAACTGTGAGCTGTGGTTCTAGGAAGAGCTTATAAGAAATTGCTTTTCCTTCTTGCATTTTTGCAGGATGGAAAGCCTGATGACTTATGATTTCTCCTTCTTTCAAATTATTGTCCCACAGAACGTTACCTGTGATGACGGCAGCAAAGCCTGTGAGCAAGCATTATGACTGAAAAACAATTCTGGTGTATCTTCTACTGAATTCAGTCTTAGGAGCATAAATTTTATTATTTTTTTAATCAAGGTTACCAGGGCCCTCTCATCCTGCATATCTGTGCTATGGAAAACAAGTTGAGGAATAACATCTCTTATCCTTCTGAAATGTAGCACTTAGGAGACTGCTCTATAGCAGTTCGAACATGTGGACCTCCACCAGCAGAAGCAGCCACAATTAAAAGTTGTTAAACCAACCATCTTGGCGGTGGAGGATTATTTCACTGTGCTGTCTCACAGCATCGGCCACAAAGCAGCAGAAAGGAGCGTGCACTGCTGCACAGTGTCTGCTTGCAGGTTTCCTGCTCTCACAGATGCTGCAGCTGAGAGCAGCAAGGTTTTCTGCCTAAGGTGGCCTCTATTCTTCAAATCCTAGATAATCTCATGACTAACAAACAACTTCGGAGATCAAAACCTGGTATGTTTTATTGGATCTGAAAGGATCTAAACTTTGTTCTATTTTCAGAACTGAGTCAATATGTAAATGAAAATGGCCACTGTGCAGAGGGGGGGTGCGGAAGAGAAGGCTACAGATTTTATTTGAAAACGCCAAAGGAACATATCTTAAGTGTAATATTTAACTTGGGGGAAAAAAAGTGCGACACACCAGAATTTTAAAAATTTAGCCTTATTCCACATTTGTATTCAGATCTTCCAATTCAATGTGAGGGAAAAATCACACCCAAGAATGGTTACAAAACTGCTGCTAAAAGCAAGATACTGCATTTTTAATGCAAAGCTCTTTGCCAGCATTTATTAATGAGCAGAAAATAGTATAAAATGTATAAATCTATGCAGCAACTGGCAACAAAAGCATCTATGTTATCTGCCTGGACACAATAATGGGATTTGATCTTTGTATTTATTCTGAAGAGGACAGAATAAGCATTTTAGAAATAATTAAGAGATGGTTCAAAGTAGCAAACAGCACAGCTGCAATATGTGCCCCAGCTCGTTTAGCATGGATTACATACTTTTAAATTACTGAAACATTAATGCAGCGAGATTGAAGAGAATTCTCTAAATTCTACTAACTCTGCTGCAGCCTTTAACTGCTCATCTATTTATTTTTTAACAGGATCATCATTACATGAGGAGCAATTCTGAGTATTCTTGATGTTTACATTTTGGGCAATTAATACACAAGTTCAGTTTCTATGTAGATTAACACATATTCCTAACCTGTGTCTTCCTGCAGTATATTTTTGTAATAAAAATACAAATAAAGCATACAAAATTAGATGCCACACTTGGAAGACTAAGTACTAGCTTAGGAGATTATTTTTAAAGTCCATTTCTTTTGCAATATTTGAAAGAGTTATGCAAAAAAAAAAAAAAAGTGTTTGTGCAGCAGATATGATTACACACTTGTGGCTCATGAAAAAACTCAATTGTAATTTGGAAAAACAACATTTCCAGGTATTCCAGCCCAATTATTTATTGATATTTCAAGTTAGTTATAATATTAAAATTTGCTGTAGAGAAAGGCATACTAACAGTTCAAAGGCTCAAGTTATTCAGAACTCAGCCAAACATATCCAGAATCCATTTGGAGTTTTTATTTTTCCAAACAGCTTCAATGAAGTACATTATGAACCAGAGATGTAGCAAAAGACTTCTAATGTCTATTTTATGGATGCAGCAAGTTTTAAGAAGAACCTTGGTAGTTTCTTGATTATGCTGCTTCATATTCTAAAGAACATTCAGAAAGATGTTTACCAGGGAAAACAAATCCCTGAAAAACAAGGTGAGTGTTTAACAGTGAAATCCATCAACAAAATAGTATTTGAGTTCAGAGAAGTGCTCTTCAGACTCACCAGAAAGGGAGATCCCTAGTCCAGTGGAGCCTATAAAAAAATATATGAAGGATATACAAAGAGCTGCAAGTGCAGTCGCACAAGAACTTCTGAATCATATTCCACTGCTTTTAAAACCTTCTGTGCGAGTGTTTTACCATTTCGGGTGAAGTTTTTCCTCGTTTTTTTCAAATTAACAGTTGCTTGGGAAAGCTGCCATAAAAATGGCTCAACCTTTCTCAAAAATGAAGCACGTTTTCTTTGCAGGGCATAATGTCACAGGCACCATGTCATTTGTCTCATAGAAGGGGATGGTGTTCCCAATAGACCTTCCCAGCACAGACACATCCATGCAGAGAGCAGAACATTAGCAGGCCACTGATCCCTATTATAAACTGTTTGCACTCTACAACTCTTCCGTTATATTAAAAGGAAAAAAAAATAGCTCCTGTGTTTTGGCATCAAATTTCAGGTTTCCTACCAACCTGTCAAGGATACAGTCACACATATGTGCCTTTAAGCTGAAAATTGTCTGTGATTTATCAAAGTCGGAATGGTATAAATAATGCAAGTCTTGCACAGATGGCTTTTTTGGTAACGTAACAACTAATGGCCTGTCAACACAGCATTACATTTACAGAACCTCAGCAACGGCCTGCAGTCTCTTTCCTGAAGGCGTGTTAGGAGGCAAATTCACTCTAATGGTGTCCTGATATCTTTTATATAAATGTGTGATGGTATGCAAAGAGAGAAGTCACGTGTCTTTAAAGTATGCAAAGATATTTAAGGATGCAAATTCTGTAGTGTCAGGCTTTGCTGATTAGCCAAATGAAAAGATTATTTACCCAATACCTGAAGCCTGATGCATAAATAAAAAATTTAAATGATCTAGATCAGAGATGTCAAAGTCATTTTCACCAGGGGCCACATCAGCCTCACAGTTGCCTTCAAAGTGCCGAATGTAATTTTAGGACTATATAAATTTACATTTAGAAATATNCAGATTTCTCCACATCCAGTAAGGAAATCTGAAACAAGATGTTCAGTGCTCACAGTAAGAAAGATATTTGAAAAACAAAACAAATCGAAAAACCTGCATTCAGGAAAAAAAAAAAAAAGCTAAGCCAATACCATAAAATCTCATTAGGCTCTAGTGCCAGATTCTCCTTCAATATGTCTGTCTTTAAACATCTTAGGATTCTGCTCAAGCTCTGACTAACCCACAGTAGCATGGAAGAAACATCTGCTGGAGTTTCTTTAAAAGGAATTTGAAAAAAAGCGTTGCCAACTCACACATTCAGCACAGTCCACACGTTACCTGCCAGAAACTTACCTTTCTGTGATTGTTTCTCTGAGACCACTAGCAACCCCTTTCACCACCGTACTAGCCTTTGGCGTCAGCACTACTTGAGATATAAAAAATGAGCCCTTCTTTCTTCTTTCAGTGATTGATGCCTGGAGGAATTGAATCAGTTTTTCCGGATCTGTTGTGTTTGCCCAGGGAGCTGGCATCATCTGGCCTGGCCAAAGAAACGGTACCTCAAGAGCCACTGGACTGTGGTAGAACACCAGCACTTGGTGTTCCTTTTCCCACAGGTACTGGAGGCTGACTTCATGGGCAAATATAGCAGGACACATTTTGTTTCCATACGTGTCTTTGAGCATTTGAACAAGCTTCTCATGATGGTATTTCTGCATTCCATAGAAGTGATTGAAGTCCAAGAAGACCACTTCCTTCGCGTGGTCAGTGAGAAATGCATTGATCTCTTCCAGACCTTCCTTGACTTTGGCACTGAACAAACCATGAGCAAAGTAGAGTTCATTGTCTGGGTCTCTGGGCTTGGTGGAAATTCTAAGGTCAAAATACCGTATACCTGCCCCCAGCTGGCTGGTGAAGTTCATGGTCTGTGTAGCCAACCACTTCCTCATCAGCTTTTTAGCCACAGTGCCAAAAACGGACACAAAATTCTGGACCGTCTCTGGCTGTTCAGGCCCAACTGGAGAGGCTTCATCGATGTAGAAGCTAAATGAGTCATGAGACCCTAAAAACACAACAGAGGAAAACAATCAATATTGTATTCATATATTAAAAGACATTAGTGATTCTTTCGCAATAAACGTAGTTTTCAGACTTGTAACAACACTCACCAGCAGACTCCTCCCTTGCCCTTTTTCTCAATACACTACATTTTTTCTGGCAGCATTTACCACATCAGCACCTCACAGAGACTTGAAGGAAAGGTGGTGTCTGTTTCACTGCTTGTCTGGTTACTCCCTCACCCTCTTCTAGCTCTTACTTATGCCATCAAACTCACTGAAGTCAGCGGGCTCCGAACATCAAAGCAATCCTGGTGTAACTCCAGCAAATAATAAATCCCTAAAGCCAACGAGAAGGGTCTGGCCCTGAATCATGCACTGTCTAGTTTGCAGAACCAAAGAATTAATCAAACCAATCCAACAACATCTCCCATACACCTTTAGAGACAGCTAAAATATAAGTTGAAAAATACCAAGGACATGAAATTTTGCAACCTTTACCTTATTTCCAGTCTGATCTGGTGATCAACAAGGTTACTGAATGTCATTTTCCTTCTTAAATTGACATCTAAATTTTTTTGCTTTCCTTTGCTATGTAAGTACAACAGATAGAGCCAAGGATAACACTGCATTCTACTGATAAAACACAGAAACTTCACTGCGTGCTCTTGACAAGAACAAGACATACTGCTTAGCATGTCTACGTACAGAAGTTATCATTTTCCATAACATAACAAAGTTGAATAGAAGTACGTAAGACAATTTGCTACACAAAACTCCCTCTGTCTCAAGGTATGTCCACTAAAAAAAAAAACAACAAAAAAATCAACAGCAAACAAAACCAAAACAACAACAAACAAACAAAAACCCCAAACAACAACAAAAAAACCCACCCTAAAACCAAACCAAACCAAACCCAAACGTATTTTGCTCAGCATTTATATGAAAGCAGATGATGAAGCTAAGAACACCTGCAAACACGTGATCATTCCTCTGTAAGGGACTTCCTCTTGCTTTATGGAGAGATGAGCTGACTGTAGGAGATGCTCATCACCCTTGCCTACCGTCAGCTTTCTGAATACCTGGTAGTGAAATCTGGCAGTTTAAACAGAAATACAGTCTGGCTGCAGACAGAGCCACACTGCTGCTGTCCCAGCCGAAGGGGATGCTTCTGGTTAGACTCAACACGGCAAGCAGGTCTGCTCCTCAGCCTGCACCACATCACTTGCAGAACTCCTTCAAGGTCAGATGGACTTGTATTTCTGAAATGGACTGTAGCACTAGGCCCTCCGAGATCCAAATCCCAGCATCAAAACGAGTTCAGAGCACAGGTTTTGCCTGCTACTTGATGCTTTTGTAGGTGTTTTTCAAAATCACTTTCCAAAGCACACATGCTGTGGCAAATAAGTATCACACTAATGAAATCCTGCTAGTCAGTCATTTCTGATGGCAATGCTATTTTAACTGAACTGGAACAAACCCGATAAACTGAAGTGACAGCTATAACATTTTCTTCTTTAACAATAAATGGAGTCATGACAAATCATCTTAGACTCTGGCTTGGATTTGGCTTTGTTTAATCTGAGAAATGTCTTAAAATTTTGCACACCCCTGCTTTTCATGGTTGTCTCTTTGAACTGCATTTGACTCTAAATATTAGATAAATTTTCCATTTTGATGAAGATTTCCACTGCTAAGTGTTAAAGCAGTAGCATATTCCTTGCAGAACCTGATTAGATCATTGAGTATCTGGTTACACACTGATATCCCAGGGGACCAGATCTGCATGCAGAATTTTAATGGTAAAACAAATTATTAGAGCAGCCACTTGTGTTTCAACAGTATTACAGGGAAAATCAATGAGATACATTAAATGTTCTGCTCAATGTAACCTACACTGATCTAGAAATCAAAGCAAATCCAGTCTTGTTTAAAATAAGGCACTATTCTACAGCCATTGGACTGCTTAAGTTAAGAGAGGCAGGACAGTTCTCATGGCAGAAAACTAAGGTGAACAACTTGTCAGCAGGTAGCTTTTAGCTACTGGTAACGAAAAACACAGAGAAATAGAGTGTAGGGGTGGGAAACACCACAGTTAGACACAACTGGGCTTAACAAGGAGGACAGTTTAGAAAAATATTTTTTCTTAATTAATGTCTTCATGCACACATTTGATCCCAAAAATAAGGGTTCCTATGTGGAAGGTACAGAAAAGAGCACACAGTGCACTAAGAACCTTCATGTTTCGTAATGCAAACAAGGAAATCCTATTAAATAGTACAAAAAGAAAATGTCTTGACTTGGCTGGCACTGAATGAAACAGATGTCAGCTATTCAAGAGTATGTAAAGATTCCTCCTGACAGAAAAATACAGCAAATGTTTTGTCTTGCTATATGTGTATGTAATTTCAACAGGTCATTTAAATATTTATTTTCATCATGCACACATTCACATTTCCTTTTGCCGTCATCCTGCCCTGTTGTCTTAACCAATTTACTGATATAATTGGGGAAATTCAAAATCCATACACTGGGCAGAGCAAATTAGAGTATTTTTGTATGTTCTTTTCCACTGTCGTGCTGAAAAATCACTATGGTCCTAGTAATGAGAGAATTCTGTACAAACATACGCTTGTTTTTAGCAACCAGGTTTCCTTCCAACATTGCTTTGGTGCATGGGGACATTCCCACCCTACTTTGCCACTGGGAAGGGGACTTGCAGGTTCCCTGTATCACCAAACCTCAGGTACCATGAAGACAGGATGCAGGGTACATTCAGCAATACTACACGCATTGACACCTCTGATCTTTGGAAACCAGCAGTGCTTGTACATCAGCTATCTTTATTATAGGTGGGCAGGGGACACATTGATCTAATGTACAGGACAGTCTCTACAAGACTTCACTGCAAGCACATAGAGCTTGTCCCGAGTCACGCAGGGAGGAGGAATAAGCTGATATTCCTCTTGTGTGCAAACATATTTTCTCACCAGTTTACTAAGTGTCTAGCACTTCCTTAAAATATCACACACTGTTTTCTCACTAGTTCAACAACACAACATATTGCTGAACCAAGGAGTCAAGGATGAAGGTTTGTGGATCAGGATCACAGGGATGGCAAACAAGGGGTAAATATGGTGTGCATATGCTACAGACTACCCAGTCAAGAAAAGAAAGTGGAGAAAGCCTTCTTTAAAAAACTAGAAGCCCCACAATTACAGGCCTTGTTTTCACAGGGAGACATTTGCTGGAAGAGCAGAACAGCAGGACACAGGCAATCTGGAGAGCATCAAAGACTTTTTTTTTTTCTGCAGGCGCTCCTTTAAGGCACACTGCTGAACATGGTATGAATTAAGGAAAATATGGCTAGGGACATGAAGGCTGACGGCAGCCTTCACCAGAGCGAATATGAGGTGATACAAGAATTTAAAATACTGAGGAAAGAAAGGAAGGCAAATAGCAGAATAAAGATCCTGCATTTCAGAGAAGCAGTCTTACCTTTTTCAGGAAATTGGTAAGGGGTAGGCTGCGTGAGAATCAAGTGCCCAGGGACTCAGAAGAAATGGTTGAACTTGAAAGACAATCTCTCTAAAGCACATGAACAGTGTGCAAGAAAACAAAGAGGTAAGGCAGGAGGCAGGCTTGGCTGAATTAACAACTCCTGAATGAACTCAAACTTTAAAAGCCACGTACAGAAAGTGTAACCATGGGCAGACTTCCTGGGAAGAACAGAGACAGAATGCACAGAGGGAGTGAGGAAGGGCACAGCTTAGCTGGAGTTCCAGCAAGGGATGGGAAACACAACAGAGAGCTCCTGCAGATACATCAGCAGCAACAAGGAGCAAGGAGAATGCTGGGTCACTACTGAACAGGGCAGGAGACCTCATAATACGGGACAGGGAAACCACTGAAGTACTTGGTGTCTTCCTTGCCTTAGTCTCACTGGCAAGGTCTGCTCTCAAGCACGCCATGTCTCTCTGTCTAGTACTATATCTTTTTCAAACTGCTTCTCATTAGTAAAATGTCACTGAGTTGATGATTACTTATATAGATTAGACACACATAAGTAGTTGGGACAAGACAGGATTCATCTGAACATGCAGAAGGTGCAGGCCAAGATCACTGTAAGGCTGTCATCTCTCACCTTTGGCAGGTCATGTTAACTGGAGGAGGCAAAAGTTACAATAATCTTTGAAATGGAAAAGCAGGGCAATCTAGGGAATGACAGCCTGGATTCATTTCAGTCCCAGGGAAGATCACAGAGCAAGTCCTCATGGAAACCATTTCCAGCTTACGAATGGTAAAAAGGTGACTGGGAACAGCTACCACAGACTTAGCTAGGGCAAATGGTGACTGACCAACCTGATTGCTTTCTAGGAGAGAATGACTGGCTTTGAGGAAAACAAACCCTTCCTTTTACTTTAGCAAGGCTTTTGACACAGTCTCCCTTCATATGCTTGCAGTCTAACTGGGAAGATACCAACTAGGCAAGTGCACTATAAGGTATGCAAAAAACTGCCTGGACCACCAGGCTCAAAAGGTTGTGACTGAAGGTTGTAAGTCTAACTTGCAGTGAATTGCAATCTAATTCTGTTTAACATCTTCATCGATGACACAGACAACATGATGGGGAGCACCCTCAGAAAGTTTACAGTTGAAACCAGTTTGCGAGAAGAAATTAACGCTCTTGAGGGGAAAGCTGGTATTCAGAGTTCTCCAGTTCAGGAGAACAGCTTGATGACAGGAACACTAAGAAGTTCAAAGGCAAGATGGACTCAGGACAGACAACTTCATTCAGTAGCACAACTCGGGACAAACTGCTTAGAAAGTGGTGCTGCAGAAAAAGACTTGTTCACTTGGACATCAGGAAAAAACAACTTCCCCACAAGACCAGTTAAGCCCTGGAGTGGGAGCCCAGGAGGATGAGACTCTATGCCTGGTTCTCAACGCTTGGCTCAACACCTCATCTAATTTGGAGGTAGCTCTGCCTTGAGCAGAGGATGGGCCAGGTGACTTCTGAAGCTCCTTTCCAACACAAATGATCCTGTATCTGTTTATTCCCCGCTGCCACAAGTTTAAATAAAAAGAAATAAATAAAAAATTTAAAAAAAAAAAAATTGTTTCTTGTTTCTCAACCTTAGGAGCAATTATCAAGAGACACTTAAAATGTCTGCACCAGCCATGATCCAAAGAACAAAAGTGGCTGGTTTCAACCACCAAGATATAAAAATTTCATGAACTTAGATGTGGCCAAAATAATTTAGATATTCAAGAGTAAAATGTGCAGTGTCACTTAGATTGCAAGATAATAGCTGCTAGTACTTTTACTAGGGAGAATGGTCTCCTGTTTTCTTTACTGAATTCCCTTAACAGGACAATCGGGAATACATAACCCACGGCAGCTCAGCTATGAACGTATTTATGGCTTCCCCGGAGGGCTGAAGCCCCCGTTTAAAAAATAATTGGGCTCAGAGTTGAAAAAAGTCCCTCAGGGAGAGTGCATTTCAGTTCAGAATCGTTTCTTCAGTCCCATGGAGATTTACAACAAGGCACAGCGAAACTACTATTTTTGGTGGCTAAGCTTTAACGTATCATTCATAAAGCCGCCAAGCGCAGCTGAACCTCGCTGTGCCCTCTCCTTGCCTCACCGTTGGCTCTGGCCATCCCTTGTAACAACAGCCTGGCGAACCACCTAAACCAGAGGCACTGAACCAAACAGCACTGCCTGGCAGTAATCACACCTTAGAGATCCACAAGTCACAGAAAAAACACAGAGAAGAGAATTTTAAGGTTTTGGCATATCTTTCTCTCTTCCCCTTCTCCCACAGATTTCAAGATCCTCTTGTCCCTGCACTGGGAGTCACCCAACAGCTGTTGCAAGTGGAGTCTTTTACTACTGCTTTGGGTGCTGTTACGAGCTTTAGCTGCTGTTGTCTTCCAATGCTGAGGAGATGACATCTCTTGGTGACTATCTCTGAAATGTCACGTGCAGTGCAGCCTAACTTTCTTGAAAGCACCCTGGTCAATGAAGGCTCTGCAGTGACTGACAGCAGATCAGAAAACATTTTTTAGATGCTGTGGACAACAGCTAGGACAAATTCCATGACCTCTTGTACACAGGAGACCAATGCACATGTTCTTGTAGTCCCATTTGATCCATTCTCACTGACTTATTTGGCCTTAAAAAAAAAACAAACAATCAAACAAGGAAAAAGACCTATGAATCTTCACCTAGTCACACTGCACTCTCAAGGAATAGAAAAGCCTAGTCATGAACACTAGAGCTGGTCCACCTCAATATTGTGTTTCCACCTTTTTAAGATGGTTGAGCACTGTTCTATCCATCAAAGCCACAGCACATCCCAGGAAGTCAAGAGGTGTGGCCAAGAGCAGTGCAATTCAGACTTCAAAGTCCAGTTACCTTTAGCATTCAAACCTTTTGGATGATACAAGTTTTATTTGATAAAAAGATTACCCAGGAGAGCAAAACAAATACAACTAGGCAAAAAAAGAGATTACAGATCGTGTAGCGACTCAGCTTCCCCACGGGTAACCATCTCACTTATCACCTGTTCTTCTAGTGTCCATCACCAGCTGTGCAGCCCTGACACAGCACACCCCTCACACAGTGACGCAGTTCCCTCCGTGCCCATCAATCAGCCTGGCTTTTCAGGCAAGGTTGCCTGCAGCACCAGCAGCATGACACCTACCCTTCGGCTTTCTGAAGGCTCAGAAAACCTTCTCAATGGAAACCCAGAGCAGTGGATGCTCTTTCCAGAGTCCTGGCCAGCCAAACAACCGCACATTCTTGTAACTTAGTCTCACTGTGGAAATTGATATTTTTGATATTTTCATTAAAAATAAAAAAATTGGACTTTTCTTTACATGAGAGGAATACTTTTAAAATAGGTAACAATGTCTGTGTTTTAGTCAAGTGAATTGTCTGATCAGAAAGTAAGAAAAAAATATTTTATAAGCCTTCATTTTGTAGGTGGTGAGCTAGCCCATACATAAATCAAACTGAATCACCCCCTCTCAAGCAGTGAAAGCAGAAGAGCTATTTCACTTTGTATATAAAGCCATAAAGTTTCTATTGAAAAAAAGACAAACCAAAATGAACACATTTTTAAAATAAGCCCATTAAACAAAATTGAAAAGTCTGTGAGGTTACATGAACACAAATCATTCCACTTCTTAAATAAAATATTTTTCCAGGTCATTACAGCACAACCAACTTTATATCCAGACCACTAAATCTTCCAAACTCAACATCTTTAACCTGTTAAGTAAGCATTTTAATTCTTTCAGACTGTAACTACAGGGATGAATTAACTTTGGTTTTCAATGGAAGATTACTGATAAAATACAAATACAGAGCCCAATTCTAAGTATGCTTAACTGTTTGAATGATTTTAATTATGTGCACGAATGTCTGCAGGAAAGAGCCTCATTTTGCCTTTGCTTCCTTCAGAAGAATAGAATTCCAAATTGCTTTGGAGTTACATTAACGCCAGATAAATTGAAGTCATCAAATATTGCAGAGCAAGAAGAGGCAAGCAGTGACAAAAGAGAAAATGTATTCTGGTCATGTTTGAGAATGTAAGCAAAAAAGGTGACAGGAGTGACAGAGAATGAAGCTATTAAAGTAACATTTGTTACATGACTATTAAATTCGTAAGAATTTAGATTCTGCTGCACATAGCGCGCAATCACAATTTACTTATCAGATATCCATTCACCAGTCTGTCCACATCCTCTGTGCCAGTCCTACTGCCTCCAATAAACTCTTCTCTTTCTCCGTCTTTATCCCTTTCTGCCTTGAAGTGACAATGTGGGAAAAAGAAACAGTTGCTTCCTTCCTGACCTTTTGCATCACAGAACTGGTAGCCTCCTCCTTAATCTCCACTTCTTTATCTCCTGCAGGAGATGAGGGTCCATTTTCCCCTCCAACACCAGGTGAATCCTGGACCAGTGGAACTGCACATAAACATAACTCAGACCTTGGTCCTGTGCCTAGGGCCACGGCATCAGGAGCCTGTGCTGTGCTGCCTTATCAGGACTGTTATTGCAGGCCAAGTTGTGTGCCAAAGGGACAATCTGAGCAACCAGATAGGTGCACAGTAATTAGTATGCAAACATTTTATCGTCGTTTTCTTGCAAGGGTGAGCAGAACTACTTTGTGTTAAAAAACACTTCAAAGTCATATTTTGTCAACTTCTGCCACGCATGGTTTCTGAAACTGCTTCTGCCATAGGTGGAACTCTGCATTTCTCAGCCAAAACATCTCAGCTGGAGTCACAGGACAGGACAACCACAGATGCACTAACTATTGGATCAATGGAGACAGCCTGGAGCTACATGTGGCCAAGTACAAAACATTAAAAACCCAGCGTATAGCAACTGCTCTTTGATCAATGTAATCCAGAACAGACAGTTTATCCTTCAGAAAACCTCAGATTAGTTGAGTTTGGAAGAGACCTCTGTAGGTCATCTGCTCCAATCCCCACTTCTCCTGCATCCAAAGAGAAGTGAAAGAGGAAAATATTTGCACAGATTACTACAAATCATTGAAGACTGCTCAAAAAGAGCTGTCTGAACCAGCTTCTTAGCTAGGAAGAAAGAAGAACTGGTAGTCTAGAGGCGGTATCCCATATCTAGTGACCACCTTTCAGACCTGGAATGACTATGTTCTTGTCCTCCCTATAAACAAATACAATTTTCATGCACAAGAAAGGACTTTAAGTAACTACTTACTCTTGTTCTTCTGGCATCTCCTTATCTATGAAATACTCTTGAGTATCATTTTGGTTTGTGCTTTTGAACATGGCTACAACGGCCTTCAAGGGAAGCCTACAGCTGTTGACACTGCCAGTAATCACCACAACCATGACAAACTATGCTTGACTCAGGCCAAAGCTGTTACCATATTAAGTTGTTTTCTGAGAGACAGCTTGTGGACTACAGCAGTGCTTGCACTGGGGAAGTGTTTCTGGCCACTAGACTGAGCCAAGATCATTGCCTCAGGCTTCTTTCCTGTAGGAAACCGCTTCCACAATCAGACTTGTTGGAAGGTGGGGAAGGATTTACTTGGCTTTAAGGCCCAAGATAACAGGCAATTATCACAGTATGACAGGGAAGTTTTGCTAGAAATCTGATTAGGTTACTTATTATTCAATGCATACTACATTTGGTGTATATAAAAGTCCCCACATTCAGACTCTTACAGGTCTCTCCTGCAAACACAAAGACCAGCTCCTGTTTCTCTTAGAACACTACATCAGTTAATTCCACATTAAAAATTCTCAGTACTCTGTTGGAAAGTAAAGAAATAAGAAAAAACAAACTGTAATTGTATTTCTAGCTCTCCAGTGTGAGCACGTTCACAACTACAGACAACACGAGGCCAATTCTGCTAAAGAAACTATTATTTAAGAGAAAATTAGAACATGCTGCCCTCCTGAGAGCATGTTTCCTCTCTCACGTAATAACTTCTTTACTTTCCTGTTGTTATTTGTATAGGAGGAGGTGCTATGATGTCTTCTGAGACACTGCTAATTGTAGGTAGCCTCCCACCTCTTCCCAGTCAAACCACCTCCAGAAATACTTTATTGCAGGCTTCATGCAGCCAGCACACAGAAGGCAGCACGGTGAAGCAGTACATGAATGGCAGGCACTTTCCAAGAGCCCCAGATTACACTACTCTAAAAGTTCACCACGAAGTGAATTATTAGCTTCATCAAATGTTGGCTCTAAACTCAACAGCCTTTACTCTGACGAATGTAGGATTAACACCGCTGGAAACCTGAAAAGGGGCTGCAAGATCAAGCCACAGCACAGAGCTGATCACGCTAATTCTCACGTTTAATCAGCTCAGTGGAGACCTTGCCCAAGGCCACAGCAGCAGCAGGGCAAGCTCTGAGCAGCCGCACTGCTCACCACCTCCCTCTGTCTGCACGGCCGCTAGAGCCAAACCCCACTGCTCTGCTGAGCACAAGTCAGATTTCCTGCAGACATCTAAATGCAAACAGCGTGGGGAACATTTTTGCTTTGTTATAGATGTAGAAGTCAAAATGACCATGTTGAGGACTGAGAGGATCAGCTGGTGTGCTTTTCCCAATATTTTTTTACAAATGTGATCTAAACCTCTGAGCTGTACACAGAAGAAAAGGTGGAGAAGGAAGCCAGTAATATCACCTGTGCATACACCAAATGCAAAAGAACAGCCCAATTTCTGGAGGTTTGTGCACTGCAGTGCAAATTTTTAAAGGTGCAAAAGCCTTAAAACTTTTTAAACTTCTCTTACAATAAGCAACAAAAAAAGTTATTTTTATTTGTTTAGCCAAGTGAAACTGTAAAGATGATTTCACAATGGCTTCTGAGCAGATGCATAGCAGAAATTCTGTAGTAGAAGGTGGCTCCCTTCACCTATCAGGCTAAAACCCAGCAGAATTCCTGAAACAAGAATGTCAACTTGAACTTACGAAAATCAGTAAATTGGCTATTGTTTCTGGCACAGCAAGAGTAACTACATATTTTTTAAAAGAATCTTTGCATCAGAATTGACCAGGCACCTAGAACATGCAGTTTAAGATCATCAAAAGTTACAGCTTCAAGAGCAGACTGGACACAACACTATGGCTTGCACGATGCAGGTCAAGCGCTGTGACAGGCAGACTGGCACAGCCTTTTCACTTATGAATTTGACTGCATATATGAAGATTGAAAAGAATATTCTATATCAGACTAATAAGCACCGCATACAACCTTGTATTTTATGGCCAACTATAATCCGAAGATGAATTATTTATATAATCACTTGGAAGTAAAATACTTGCAGGCAGAGCTGCAGCTACTGTCTATCACCAGTACTCCACCAATGACAATTTGTCCGTGTTTTTGCTTTTTTGGAAACACTGCAAACAAATCTACATGCTGTTTGTTTCTTTTTGCTCTGCAAGCTCACAGCTGCATGTTCAGATGCACCAGAGATCTCTATCAGATCAAGAGTACCATATTAGCTATTTTTCTTCATATTTCAGGGACTATCATACAAGGATGTGAACATGCCAGGGAAGAAAAAATAGCAATAGGTATATCTGATTCTAAGCATAAAATAGGAATAGTTTGGGGTATATTTTATTCCACCACCAGCTCAGTCTGCCTGAGTGTGTCATCAGCATCTGAGTCCTATCTCCTGGGGCAATCAGCAGCACCTGAATTGTGAGCCAATAGCTCTGGGACTAATGAGAAGCTGTGACGACCCCAGGCAGCTCTGCTGAGCATGCGAAATGGCATCTCCACACAGCAAGTGCCTTCCGATCATAGTTCTTGTTCATAATCCTAATGCTACCATTGACAGGACAGCCTTGAAGGGCAGTATGCAACTGAGGAATCTTTAAAAAAAAAAGAGAGCATGCTGTTGATCTGTTCATAACTCTTCCCCTCCGTGCGCACATGGAGCACTACTTATTATGTACAGCCACAAGTATTTCAATGTTCACACTCTAAAATAGGATCAAACCAGATAACCTCTGCTTTTTGTGCTTTATTTGATATATTTTAATGGAAAACATCCTTTAATACTCTTGATAAAAAAAATACATTTCCCTTGAAATAATTGTTTCTGATTACACAGATCTCTCTCTTGCCACTTATTGCAACACAGAACAATTTGGATACTTGATTTTGCATTTCCCCCATCTCTTGCCTTTCCCCTCTTCTTTGATATACATTTTTTTCTCTGCCATATATGCGGTATAGCCTTTTCCTAAGTCTTGGCTGCATTGACGTGTGTGTTAGCCTCAGAATAGTTATTATTTCATTGTGCTCTCCCTTACCTGTCTTAAAAAAAAAAAATAGTGCAGTATTTGCTATTAAATCTGAGCATTGCTACTGAAGACTTCTAGCAGTCTAGCTGATAAAAGCTACTTGCACAGCATATGCATTTTCTGCATCTTTACCTATAATTTTAAGGTCAAGAAAAGGAAAAAACAGGAGGTGTGGCTGGATAACATTAGATTGCATTGCAAAGCCAGTGGAAGAACGATGCCTTGAAACAGGTTTTCTGTTACTTTTAAGATCCCTGTAAGAAAGCCACTGACATCTGACGTGGATCTACACAAGAACTTTAAAAGGCAAGATCTTTCAATTGTTTGTACAAGCATCAAACTCTGCTGCAAGGATGCCTGCAACACAGAGAATAAGGACTCCTCCAGCACTGTAGTAAGTGCACTGACAGTCAGTTTATCAGCACTCCAGGATGGTCTGTCCTAGAGATGATGCTGATAGAGTTTTCTATTATCATGCAAGAAATCCAGGCTAGATTCCTTTCTCGTTTTCTCAGTCACTGAGTTTGAAAAGCTGTGGCAAATTTGAGCAGTTTGTCTGACTCTTGTGGGAGAAAGCTGGGAAAACAGGTGGGAAAAATATTATTCTCTTTCTTGAATCAGTTTGCAAAGGCTTTCACATACAAACCCTCTTAAAAAAACACTTTTGATAAGCTGTCCGTATAAACTTAGCTGACTGACCACGCAAAAGCTGAGAGATAACAAAAGGATGTAAAATACCGCAAAGGAAGGGCAATAAGAAGAAAGCATGTAAAGTGTTACGTATTCACCACTCCCCTTGCTCTGCACCTTTCCTTACCCTTTGGTTGCCTCAAATCTTTACATTAGACATTGCTCTACTCTTGTTTATTGCCTGGCACATTTGACAAACTGCTGCAAACAAAATAACTCCCTTAGCCACTGCACTGAATGCAAGACATGTCTCCCGAGACGAGATGCTCTAGAATAAGTCTCTCTCTCATGCAAGGTCTCCTCAACTATAAGCAAAGACACTGTACTGTTTGACTTCATGTTCACTAGAGGAAAATAATGAAATATTATCCCTCGAGCCCTGAGATGTGAATGGAAAACTCTATGTCATCTTTGCCGAAACACTTGTTCCTGCAAAAAATCCAGAAAAACAGCCCTCAGCACTTGAAGGAACTCTCCAGTTACATACATACAAATACAGTACCTCTCTAGCCCATGGGGTCCCCTGCAGTCAGTTTGCTTTGCTGTAACCCAACAGTGTGCAAGACAATGGGCAACTGGAGCAGCATCACCATGAGCAAGCACATGGACTCATTCAGTAGGCCATAAACAGAACCCTTCCACCAAGTAGCCACACCAGGGTGTTGCTGGCCTTCTTAAGCCCAGAGGTCTGCAAATATAGCACAGCTCTATTTTACTGCATCTAGCCACCGATTTACCACATGACTCCCACGGAAAGCACTATAGAGGAAAAAAACTTCCTAGGAGGTCTCACTGTCTCCTCTACATAATCCGTATTTGACTTTTACACCCAACTGCAGAACAAGGAAAATAACCTCAAAGATTCTGCATGTGAGAGTTCAAAGACAGCTGTGGCTTTCATAAGATGCTGCCTGCAAGACACGATGAACCATCATACAATGACACATGCTGGCACCCGGAGTCTGTGGCAGGTGTCGGAGCATGTCCTCCTCACAGCCAGTGCTGCCATCAAGTCTTTCACCACCTTCTTGCAACACGCTTCGCTGCTCAAATTCTCATGGAAGATCCCCAGTCACGTGTAGCCACTAACCTTTCTATGAGCATGCACAGAAGGTAAAAGCATGCTTGGCTGCACACTGAGTGAAGAAAAGCAGCTACAACACCTGTAAAACCCTAGATCAATGGCAGAAAAATAACCTCTCACAGTGAGACTAGAAGACAACGAGACAAAAGGCATTACGGAGGTGAACAGTGGAAAGATACATCCAGTTGGAAAAAGGAAAATGCAGAGAACAAGTTAATAAAACTATTTATTTGGTCACTATGAAATGCAAACACAAACAAAGATGAGCTGCATTTTCACCCCTTAACTGTGAAGTGTGGATAGACAAGACACCTCTCTGCAGACAAACAGAGAGGTTTGAAAATAAAACCTATCCAAGCTGGGTATGTTTGCAGCCCAGCGTGGTCCAAGTAAGCACTGCCAGACCAGCCATGCTTTGATGAGGCAGCATCCCCTTTCTGCCAGGGGTTACACCTCGGCAGATGTTTAAGAGCCATCTAGACAGAAGTATGGGATAATCTGCTATTGCCTCTTCCCCACAGATTCACAACCTGACTTCTGAATAAGGAAAAACCCTAAAAAATGAGGCTTAATAATACACTTCTCCAAGGTTTTCACGCTTTCAATTATAACTCTGAATAATCTTCCTATACATGCAAGTGACTTGTTTCATTTTTTACCTCGAAGACCAAGAGATAACACAAAAGAAAGGAATCATAGGATTGTTTGGGGTGGAAGGGACCTTCAAAGCTCATCTAGTCCAAGCCTCCTGGAATGAGCAGGGACATCTTCAACTAGATCAGGTTGCTCAGAGCCCCATCCAGCCTGGCCTTGAATGTCTCCAGTGATGGGGCATCTACCACCTCTCAGGCCAACCTGGGCCAGTACCTTACCACCCTCATTGTAAAAAGTTTCTTGCTCATGTCTGGGCTGAATCTCCACTCCTTTAGTTTAAAACCATTACCCCTTGTCCTGTCGCAACAAGCCCTGCTAAAAAGTCTGTCCCCATCTTTCCTCATGCCCCTTTTAAATACTGAAAGGCCGCAAAAGAAAACACAGCAAAACACCAGTGGCCTAAAGCAATGTCACAATCTCAACCAACAGGCAGAAAACCACCTCATTTGGATGGTAGAGCAAATTAAAAAAAAAAAAAAAGAAAATAAAAACACCAAACCAAACCAAACAAACCAACCAAAAATCAAATGAACAAAAAAAAAGCTCACAAACAAACAAAAATATGGCCAAACGTTACAAGTCCCACTCTTGGAACACTCTTATCTAGGACTGCAAAATGTCACATCACCTGGGGCAAATCCTCTCTGGTCCAGGAACATAAAGAGACTAATAATTTCATTTTGCAAACAGAATGGCAACAAATAAAGACACACAGAATAGAAAAGATTCAAACTGTAAATTACTGCCTTTTACTCATCTCTTCTACCATCACTGAACAGGCAGTTTAAAGCCCCACATGATCAATCAGCCTAGAGTCCCGTCAAACACACTGTGCCTAGCAATCCAACTTCCGTTCAGTTCTTCTTGCATTATTTGTTGCTAAGAGTACCCCTGTTTGATTAGCAATCAAATAAGCCACTATACAATACAGAGTATTACAAGAAATGAATGAAACAGTTATAAAATAGCAGTATTCCATTTCCTAAATTTTCAGTCTACAGTCCACACCAGATTCCCAGTAGATATTTATCAGTATAGCTCTAATGGCTCATTAGGCCATTTTAGACTGCTGCAGATCTGGCTGTTAGTGTTTACCATTTAGCATTAAGAAGTCAATGAAAAAGTACAGGCAGTACTATTGATTAACTGAATGAACACTCAGCTGATTTGCACTTTGTCCAGGCTCAGGATACATCTAATTTACACTGGATACGCTCATGTCTTTAAAAACAATAATTAGTTTAGCTGTTTCATACTAACACTACATAAATATAACATTACCTAGTAATTTCCTAACATGTAATTGGATACTAGCCTCAGCCACTCTCTATCTCATTTCAGCCATTTTCATCCCCCTGGTTCAAAAAACAACTTTGATACACTAAAACTTACAAATTAGTAAATGTATTTTAAGGACCTTTCAAAGCATCTGAACGTGGCATGTTTTCAGTCTTGAGCTCAAAAAAGCTACATTTTCTTTGAACATCATGGCAATGACTGCAGTCCACCTAGACTGACTATGCTTTGGTGTTAACATGACATTTCCTCAGCTTAGAAGTCAAAATATTGTTATCTGCAAGAGTCCCACAGCTGGCGATAATGGTGAAGCCGACACCTCCCATGCAGTGATGATGCCAGCACAAATTCTTTCATGCTTCCTTTGAATTCTCTAATAATTTCTTCATCACTCTTTTCTGCATAGAGATTGCCCTTACTACTCAGGCACAAATATCACAGATCAAACTGCCTTAACACCCCTTTCCCCTCCACTCTCTAGCTCTGTGTCGTTTTGGTTATTTCAAGACTTTTGCAAGGACTTGCTCAAGATGGCACATTTCTGATCCAGTTGTGAGATAATGCGAGTGCCTTGTTTGAAAAGAGACCCTTTGCTTTAAACCATTAAGTAATTCTTTAATAAAATAGCACTGGCAGACAGTGTCTCGGTTCAAGAGTCCCCCTCTACAGCGAAACACAATAGCAGCTGTTCCATGCTGCTATTATTGCTGTTTTTCAAGGAGACTGTCAAAGATAACTCTTTATCAGACAGTGCCTTTTTTTTTTCTTTCTGTTTTTCTTCCAGTTATAGACATATATATTAATTCAGTAATTTGACAAATTTTGAGTAACTGAGGTCTTTCAAAAAAGAAAACGTAAAGTCCTTGTTACTTCTTTTAGGAACAGCTGTACTGCGAAAAAAAAAACCAACCCAGCAAGCCACTTGCAATCATCTCAAAGTGGATCAAGCTGGACAGAAATCTAGATCTCTATATTTAACTTTGTTTAAAAAGCTTTTTAACAGCCTTAACCTCTCTGTTGGATGCAGAAGTGTCCTCCTGCTGGGACATCACTGAAGCTGTGGAGCACATAGCTCCAAAGCTGCCAGGACACCCCATCCCTCTGACACACAACTGTGACCAAGAGGGTGGTGTGGAAGACAAATTGACCACTTTGGTGGAAATCTCTTCATCGCTCAATTGTCATTTCTGCAAAACAGACGATGTTAATACACTCTCTCCCATTAGAAATCTCCCAGTAAGAAGTGCCACGTAGGAACTGGGAATTGCTGAATTTTTAATTTGGGCTGGACGTAGTGCAAGTACATTCTCAGTCAATGGCTTAACAGGCTTGTTAAAGCCTGTCACACACCATCAGGATACCCCTCTGACCCTCAAGAGTGACTGTGCTGCATCGCCACCCTCCAGCCCACAAACCCACAGGGTGCCAGGTGCTGCGAGGCCATTCCAGCCAGCCAAACACAGCTGTGGCAGCAGCTGCAGAGCCTTTATTTCATCCTCGGAGGCACAGGATGCTCCAGATGGTGCCATAGGAGGACATTGTCCTTCCCTCCCGCCCTGGTAGCGCCGTCACTGGTTGCACTGATCCTATGTACAACACAACAGGCCTTTTTGCAGAGTTTATTTTGTTCTGTTCTCACAGCTGTGAAACTTCCAGGGAAAATGTTTGATGTTTTAAGAAGAATGTATTAAAATAATTGTATGGCAAATTATTTCTCACCTATAACAAACACCTAGTCTAATCTTCTGTTACTATCATAGCAACGATACTGACATATAAACAAAGAATAAACACTTCTTATCAGAGGACATGTTTTGAAATCTAAACATATTCATCAAAATTAAAATTTGCAGGAAGCTCCTAAATCTGTTCCTGCAACTGGCAATCAGCCATTTTGTACATTATGTTGCTGACATACTTTAATTAGCTCTAATTTACACATTATAATCACTGTCTAGAAAATTTGCAATCACTTGTTATGAAGCATTTTTGCATCTTTATCAACATGCCATTGCTTTAATGTTACCAAAGTCAGTAACACAACAAAAAAGATCTCTTTTCGCACCATGAATTATGACATTTCCGTCTTCCAATTAAGTACACTGTTTTTTTGAAAGGCATATGCAAACTAATTGCTAAAAGTATTAAAACTCTCTTCATTGAGTACATTAAAGACAAAAGCAAGAAATCACCCCCTTGCTACAGAGACTAGTATTTTTTTAAGTACATTTCAACAGGACACAGAAACTAATCTTCACTTCTTCCGAAGAGCCTTCCAAGCACATGCTTCTATCTTTCTGTTTTCAAAGACCTTTGAAACTCTGACTAGCAGTAGTGTGCCTGTTGCTGGGAGTCAGTGACATCTAGGCTCTTCCAAGTGAAAAAGACAATTTTAAGCCCACATCCAATATCACTGCTACTGAAGAGGCAGCCATTTAAAATTGAAATTAAAGAATTCTATCCTTTAGAACAGTGTTGTAGCTGTTGGCATTACTAGATTTCAGATCTCATTGCTATACAGTTCTTCGACATCCACAGTTGATTGCCAAGCGTTTTTCCAGGCAGCTTTAAGCAGCCCAGTTATCAAGTATAGAGATTTACGAATTTGCTGTATCTGCTAGGTGAACTGTAATTCCCATTAAGTAATAAGAATAAAAGGCAAACTTGGTGCAGGTGAGTGAAAGCCAAAAGAATAATCAGCACAAAACCTTGAGAAGAACATCTTCGGAATTGCAAGCTATTTTGTCTGAGCAGAGACTGGCAATGCAGTGGCTTATTTATTTGCTGGAGTGCACTTCAAGCACAGGTACTTCTCACTCCAGGTGCTCAGCTGTCTAAAAAATAATAATGCTGAATTGCACTGATTCCTGAGCAAAATATATATTCATAATATTCACTAACATACCTCTCTGTGTAGAGGTACAAGTCCAAATGAAATACTAATTGTTTCCTTCTCCCACAAGTGACCCTCCTTTTAAGAACTCCAGAAACAAGATAGTTCAATTATTTGCATACAGAAAGCCAGATTCCATGGCACTGATTAATTTTCACCAGTCAAGCAGCAACAAAGAGGCACACAAGGGCATTGCACTCTGGACAGTAAATGAAGCATTCAAGTATGACAAGGCAAGTGTGAATGTAGATGCCAGGCACATTTTTTTTGTGTATGATGCCACACATAAAAGATCCATAGAGAGGAACACGAGACATATGGCAACCGATCTGTGCTGACATCCATCCATGTCCGCTGCATGCTCTATTTAGTGGTTGTACATAGGCACATCACTCAAAAAGCTCGCTCACCCTGCGTAACAAGAAGAGCTGCAACGAAGGCAGAATCTGCCCCTCAGTGTAGGAGGAAAATGAGTAGTGAGCACAACAGCAGTCCCCACCCTCATGCCACCAGTTAACAGTTTTGCTGGTATGTGACCTTTTGTTCGCCATCAAATCATCTCCCTAGCAGTCAAATCATATGTTTGTCTATTCATCAGATGCTCTGAACATTCAAGCCACCTGTTCACATAGACAAAGGCTGTTTGGATTCTTCCTGCCCTCTATTGTGGCAGCTCTATAACTAAGACAGGGAGCTTCCAGCTGGGTATGAGCAGCACAGAAACGCTGCACAGCCAGAAGGGAAAGAGATGTTGGCAGACCACACTTAAAGAGGGAGAAAATTAGTCTGAAAACTCGTCGACAAGTCATCCCTTTTCTTTTGTGTGTCATTAGAGAAAGATGCTCAGAATAATTACTACAAAAGCTATGTTAAAGTGTTAATTTGTACAGTACTCTGTGGAGCATGCAGTTGTGATTGACGTTTTGGCTGGAAAGGGAACCTTACTTAGCAATCTCTGTTTGCTGAATTAAAGTACTAATAGAGGCAGTTTGATAAAAATGATGTCACCCTATTTGAAACCAAGCAGAAGGAAAGACTTGTTTTTATGATTTAGCTCCAGTAACTGTACAGTGATATTTAGACAGAGAAGATTTCCAGGATCTCAGTATGGGTGGATTTGAATCCTCAGCATTAAAAATTGTGGGAAGTCTCTACAAAATTCTAGCAGTAAAACCACTCCAGCTGAACACATGCTGCACACAGCAGCAACACATTTCGTATTTAATTTCATCACACAGATGAGCATCTGCTCAGCTGGTCCATGTTTATCACCCCAACTCTTCACTCAGTTGTAACCACTTAAAAGTAAACCTCTCATCTAAACTAGTACTAGTTATCTAAATTCTTGCAGAGATGAGAGAGAAAGAGGGAATTCTAGTGTATACTTACCTCATCCACATATAGGTGCCTAATACAAGTTAGGATAAATCCCTAGTGGAGGCGATTCTTTTTCTGCTCTTTTTAAATAAGACAAACAGCTCACTACAGGCAGCCAAAATTAGGCAAGATAAATCCCAGCATATATACCTCTGCTATTAATGAATGCATCTTTAAAAGGGAGAGAAATATTATCCTTGTATTACTAATGGGCGAGTTTGGGTCTTGTGAGGCTGAAAGTCGTACCTTAAAAGAGCGTAAAGTCTCTCTACACAGAATTTAGAAGTTTAAAGCCTGGAACTGTGACCCTAAAAACTCTTCTGTGGCAGACAGGGAAAGAGCAGGAAGTCTTTCTTCTTACCACAGCATTTCCCAAGCAACGAGAGTTGCCCAGAAATGAGTCAGTCTCATGGATGAACAGCTCAGTGCCCAAACGGTATATAATCCCTGTTTGGATGAACAAACTTAAAGCGTCCTTGCTCTAAATCCCTATTTAGGAACTAAGCTGTGAGCACACACAAGAGAACATCAGAAAGACATGAAGTGGTCAGCAACTCCCACATCAGGCCACATGGTCCGGAGGAAGGAGTACATTTAAAGGATAAGGGGAGTGTGTTTTGGGGGGGGAGAAAACAGTTGAGAGTGCAAGACGCCTAGAAATCTAGTCCCACAATATTTTAAACTGACCACCAGAAATGTTCTGTTTGGTTTGTATTTTTAATTTTTAAATCTATTCTACCATATTCAGCAATATCTCGATTTATTTTCTCTCTCACTGAGGTACAATTATAGCAGTGACACCTGTATTGGGATAGCCTGAAGAAGTTCTCACCAAGAAGCATGGCTGCCTTGCTCAAGATAGGAGTTGGAAAATATTCCACAGAGACACATCACAGACAGCATGTATCTCTGCAAGGATCTAACCACTGAAGGATAAGAAGAAATGCATGAAGTAGAAATAAAAGCAAAAGAGAAGAACCAAAAGAAATACTAAGATAATAACTAACGGCATTAAAAAAAAGTCACAGCTCATCAACTGCTTGCTAAGTGCTTCGTGCTTTTACATCATGGTAGAGCTCAATTTTAGGGAAAGCCTGAAATATGACTCCCATTCAAAAACAGTGTTTTGCCCCCTCATAAATACAGAAAAAAGCATAAGAGATAAGGCGATGGCGCTTGTGGGAAATGCTGACTCAGGTTCTAGAGAAGGGCCCAATTACTACAGAACACTGCCAAGAACCAGCCCTCCATGGCTCCCAGGGCTCATCATTTGGGATGAGGCAAGGTGGGCTCTGAGACCAGGCGTGGGCACGCTGTGTCTGATGTGACAGGTAGGGAGGTGGGGCAAGGACAATAGGAAGGGCAGCCTGCAAAACCAGAGTTGCCGTTACAAGTCCTACAGAAGCACCCTTGGGAAATGCATCATTCTCTATGTTTGCTCTACATGAGCAGTGCGGAGAGAAGAAGTTACAGACCCCCACACAGCCCAGACAGAACCACCACAAACCCTACTCGAATGCTCTCCGTAAAGCTATGAGACAGATATCTGACAGGGAGAAACAACATGTCACTCCGTAACGCTGCGTGGAATAAACCAAAATTACACAAGCCATCTCGGTACTTCTCTCTCCATGACATGAGAACAGTGACCAGATGGTCAGTCCTTGGTGGTCTAAGGGAAAGCATCATTTGGGATACACTGACCACAACCCAGGCTGGAGCCCGTTTGATATACAAGCAGTGACACTTTCATGTTTCACAGACTGAGCTACTCAGACTGTGTTTATTCTTAGATAGCACTAGCATTAGATTAGTGTCAGGTTGTATTTTTGTACTTAGCTTGAAGTCTGCTGCTTCCATTTCAGGCCTGGAGAAAGGTTTCTATACCTAAAAGTTTATCCAATTTTTTTCCGATTATAGCTGCTGGTCCTCAAGAGATATTATCTTTTCTACAGGCCTGGGACTATCACAGCTGTAAGGAAACTACCACAGTATGGGAAGGTACTGAATTTCGTGCCTAAATGCAGATTGCCCAAAATGAAGAAAAATGAACCCACATGACCATTTAGTTCTCAAATTTACATGCTATGCCCAGAAAACCTATACCCCAAAACCTCTAAGTATTATGCATTTTTAACTACTATATGCAGCCAGGTAGAGAATTTCAAACACTGAGAAATCATCTCTTTCATGCAGCTCCACAGGAAATACTTAAAAGCCAGAAATGGGCTCCAACACACTAAAAAAACATTCCTGAAACAAAATCAAGCACTCTACAGCAAACCCTAAAATGCTGCCAAAATAATTTGAGAAAAGGGAAAAAGGAAAAGGAAAAAGGGGAAGTCTCATTAACATGATGAAAACACTCACCACCAGCAACAAATTGATCTGGAAACCCTATGAAAGCATAAAGAAAAGTAACAATAACGTCAGATTGGACACAAATTTGGAGTGAAGCCCTCAAAAAGACTATTTCTTGAACAGCAGGAGGCTAATAAAAACCCAAACGTCTTACAATTTTAATAATTTTGGGAATCTCAAGTTTCATCATTAAGCTAATTCCATTAAGTACCGATCAACAGGTAACATACTCAGCTGCCAGCTCCTAGTGATACAGCGAGGGGCACTTGGCAATTCGTGGCAGTAATTTACCTTTTCCTCTGCCAAGTAAATAGCTATTAATCTCAGACTGCTCTAGTATCTACAGCTCCATCATTAAGATAAGAAAGAAACCCCAGAAGCTGTGTGAACTGTCTTGCTATAGAGGTGTCACTTGCTCAAAGGCAAAGCCACCTCTGCCCCAGCCACCTCCACAATCCTTCCCTGCACATGATATGCTGTTGGCATCCAGGAAAGACACACATGTTAACAGGCAGCTCATAGTCCAACAAAAAGGAAAGATGCCTATAAATAAAAAGCATTACACATAGACAAAATACCAGCACATTTGCCTATGTGCTTCTTTCCACCTGCACGGCATTGGAAATCAACACTTTCTAAATTTAATTGTAGAAATGCATAGAAGGTCAGCTCAATCTTGTGCTTTCATTGGGTTACATTTCCTGACTCGATGCCAAACACAGTTCAGTATTTCCAAAAATAGCCGCTCTGTGTCTTTTCCTGAAGTCTCTTAGTGAAGGGCTGGACACAAACTCGTTTGTCCCTATTCCCAAAACCAATTATGTTCAGAGGCACATCCCCTCTTATACACTCCCTCTCCATCCCTCTTCACTCCCCCCAACCTTCTGTTAGCAGCAAAGAAACAAGAGGAGATTATAACTAACACCAGGCACATTTCAACTGAAGTCTATTATAGCATTTTCCCGTAAAGCTATCAGTTATTTCCTCATAATTCCTTATTTATGTATTTGAATCCAAACGGACAATAGCTTGTGTCACAAATGGTGCACAAAACTGACAAGAGAACTACATGGTTTCTTAACATGGCTTTCCTGCAAAAAAGGTGGCAAGTGTAACAGGCTCTAGTTTTGCAGAAAACAATGCAAAGGTACAATGGTGAAGTGAAAGGTCAATCTGACCTTCATTTTGACAGGTTTTAGACATTAAAGGCTAACAGGCACGAAAGATGTTAGCTCCATCTCAAAGGCGCCTTACCAAGCACTCATTTGTGTACAGAGACAACGTTCCTGGATGAGCACAAGTGAGACTTAAAATTAAATTTTAAATGGCTTTAGATAAACCAGTGCAAGCCTCTCAGAAACACTTGCATCGATTCAAGCAGCTCAGACTGCACGATTGCTGTAAGAGAGATGGTGTCCACACACTGTTCCCTCTGCCCACCCCAGAGTAGTCTGGCAGGGATGTCAGACCTGCCAGGGCTGGCACGGGACAGAAATCTGGGGGGGGTGATGCTCCCCGGTGCCTCCTGACCCCTGGGTGCTCCCATCACGTGGCAGAAATGGCATCATTAGTGATGCATAATAACCTCGTTTTCCTTGACTAGGGTTCATCTTCTTTTTGTTAGGGATGCAGTAATTAGCTAACGGGGAGGAACTGACACTGTTAAAAGACTGAGCTGTAATGCAAGGACTCGACTGGCGTGAACTGCATTTCAAAACCTGAGTAGAGCCATATAATCTCTTGTTTAATGGAAGACACTGCAACTCTCTGTTGCACTGAAATATCTGCATTAGCTTTATAGAGTTCCTACATTTCTCCCCTGCCCCTCCTCCCCACTAATATATACCTCTAAAGGAACTGAGAAGAGAGGATCAATTTTCAGAGACAGGTGGAAATTTAATTCCACAATACAGAGAAATTGTGAGTAGAATATTTTTATCTAGGTAATACTCATGAGCCAGAACACTGACAAGGACATATTGTAAACTGCAAGCTCGGGAAAAAAAAAAGAAAAAAAAATTCCTATTCTAAAATAGAAGCAGCACTATTTAATTACTTCACCAATTTATCTTCTGGCAAAAGCATCGGCTAAGTAAATAAAATTTTTCAGTGTGGAGCTCTGATTCCTTATGGCTTTGGCCACGTTGACAAATAAAACTAGCATAAACCTCAAAACCTGGGAGGCAAACAGTTCTCATTAAAGTGCAGCACATTAACTTGCAGCCATCAGCAATACTGCATGCTGTGCTGTGAATAAATTAAATGCGAATTCAGAAGAATTCTGGCTGGCTGTGTCTGACAAGCTTTATTACTGTGCATGTACCAGTAATCAGCTCCCCAGTTTTGCAGGAAAAATAATACTTTAAGGAGGCAAGAGCAGGAGAGTCCAAGTATATCTTCACTGGCAGTGGAGCGGCTAAACTCAGAATGGCAGAGACGGCCTCCCATGAATGCTTTCATGGGAAATACACAATGGAACTGATCTTCTGGACAACCACCAGTGAAGCAGGTATTATTGTGACCTACCATTAGCAGCTTCTCCTTATGGCTGTACCTAATGAGTGGCTGCTGCTTATGCAAATGCAGTCCATGCCAACTCAGACAGAATGCAATGTGAGCACCAACTCCATTGGTTTTGGCCCAGTCAGGCACACATCACAATGGCAGTCACTGAATAACCTATTTTCTTGGGGCAGAAGGAAACATTTCTCCATCTTCTTCATCACTATTTCTTGTGGTATTATTAAGTTCCTTTATCCTGGCAGCATAAAGAGGCCATAACATGTTAGTTGTATTTCTTCCATTTCAAATGAAACATTTGGCTATGAAAAACAAGGATTAACATTTCTTTTCTACTGTCCTTCAGTAAGTTCTCTCCCACCAATGAAAACCAGAATTTGTGACCATTGTTCTATATGTCCGACTATAGACATAGAAATTTGTGAATTTTAATTAGGCAAAACAATCAGACAACCAAAATGTGAATGAGGACAGAAGTGAGACAACCCTCACTCTATCTGATTCAGGTCTTCCAAGACACAAGAACAAATGCAGTCATTCAAGACTGAAGCCATAGCAGGTCAGTGATGCAGCACAAGAAAGGAATGCATAAATACACACCAACAGGTTTGATATCTGTGCTTATTGGATATCATTTTTCAGATGGGCTCAATATTGATTTATTAATATATGATCCATCACATGAGTTCTTGAAGATCTTGTGGCTGGATTAGGTCAATGGAAGCATCATTATGTGATGACAGTAGAAGAATATGCTAGAGCAGAATTTAGGCCATTGGCATCACTACAAGTAGAAGCACACAAAACCATTTTCTTCTATTAAACATAACACCTTTGTCTCCAGGAAAGTACAATCCTGTAGCTCCGTGCTTATTTAAATGTGCGGACGCATGAAACCATACAAAGTCAGAAAGTCTTCAGGGCAAAAGCACATCAAATTCCATTTAGTTCAGATTGATAGGGAATGAAAAATTAACGTATTATTCATCAATATTTCAAAGCCCTATTAGGTTCCATTCTGTAGAGAACAGCCTTAGCACACATCCAGGTGTGTCTTACAAAACAATCACAGAAAAGCTGGGGAGGATGTCAATCATTTAACTGCAGAAAATAAAAGGATACAGAGTTTGCCTAAAGCCTCCAAAGACAGTGCACATTTCACTGCTGAAAGTTTAATTCTACTATTATTTTTCACACTTTGAAAAGTTCTCTTACCTCTAATGAATCCTGGCAAACAAGGTTCATGTGTCCATTTTCTTTGGTCTACAGATGTAAAACTTTCAATTCAAATGCAGCATGACAGTGAAATTAAGTAAGACTCCTCCTTCAGTCCAACCAATGATATGTGCAGTTACAGTGACAGCATCCATTTCGGCTTGAAAATGCGGTCCATATATCCTTTGCAGACTTCTGGCCTGGTGCACATTCATCATCATATTGTCCCTGGAGAGGTGAATGCTCTCTCCACAACCATCACCGTTTATGAAGCCCTTCAAACCCATGAGAACAACACTAGAACTGGAAACGAACTGTGGTACCGGGTGAATATGTGTAATCTGACCGCATCATCTTACAAATTCCAGTCTCACTGTAGCAGCTCTCTGAACTCCTCTTAACTTTTACTCCATGCCTCTTCTCTCAAGAAGGGAATCGAAATATCTTGATGTCTGTCCAGAGAAAGCACTTACTGATCCTTGGCAGTGATGACTCCTGGCCAAAGATGACTGTCTTGCTAAAGGTTCCTAACCACTGTACCAAACACAAATATTAAGCAGCCACAGATGAGGGGTGAGGAGAAGAGAGCAGAGGGAGAAAATCTTGAAAATCACAACTTGCAAATGGAAAATGGAAGAAACCTCAAAAGAAATGACAGGAAGAGACAATGCAATTAAGCAGATCATCTATAGCAAAAGAGACAAGAACAGAAGACGTGGCTATGCAAGGGGACAGAAATAGAAACAGAATGATAATAACCTTGCCTACAGTGCAGGAGATTTTCAGCAGAGCCAAGGATACATAGAGGAGGTTTTGCATATAGACATTTGTCACTTCGCTTCAGATGCCCACACTTTAGTAAAATATGTAAAATACATATAAATACAGGTAAAAATACAGGTAAAATATGTGTTCCAGAGAACCTTCTGTGTGAAGCTGCCGTTTATGGCCAGAGTCATGAAGGAGCCAACTCTAACAGTGCTGTCCACACACAGATGGAGCTTTGCCAAAGGCATGCTTTAGCTACTAAAAAGGCTTCCAGGCAGAGAGATGGCACTCAGCCTGGGACCCTAAATCCTATAGTTTTAGAACCTGAAAGGAAGTATCAACACCAAGTTATTCACAAGGAACGTGCCCCCAAGACAAGGTTACTGAGCTTATGTGTAATCTTGCAAATATGCAAGATCAAAGCAAGGGGCTGCATAATGCACCTGCAAGGGCTGCAGCTCTCAGATGCAGAGAAAGCAGGGAATTAAAGCCACCCCGCACCAGAACACAATCCACACTTCTTCAGGTTTGCTCCCTGCCAGCAGCTTTTTGCAGCCAAATCAGATAGATCATGTACAGGTGTTGAGGGGAAAAAAAAAATATGAGAGAAAGAAATAGTTATTTATCTTTTAAATACCTGGGAGATGCTCAGACACTCAAGTAGAGTGTCTGTGCAAAGATCTGGTAATTGAACCTAACTTTTCTGGGGTACTTTCATGTACAAGAGGCAAAGGCATGAACTATCTAGCAAATGAAAATATTTTACCTTGGCAAATACACTCTTTGTCAAACAGTACAACAATCACTACTATAAAGCACCTGAGCAGGGAGAACTTATGTATGTTCTCTGGGAGTTACCATGTTGGTTCTTGGCAAAGCAAGACAGGTATTGGCACTCAACTGCTTCTGCACCACCCAGTGTAAGGTGCCCATGTGTTCACCACTGCCACATGTGTGGAAAACATTGGAACAGAGAATTGGACAAGATGGTGGCAATGTTTACTCTGCAAAATGACTGTTCAGCTTCTGAGGGTTTCCTAAAAAGACATAAGAACTTTCTAAACAGCTTTCCTTTTCTACCTTGTTCATCTGTCACTTGATTTGTCCCATATACCTTGTGCAGCTTGAAAAATAAATTCTAATTTCATCCCTTATGAACTTTCAACAGGGAGTTGTCACTTCAATGAGCAGACACAGAAAAATATACATATACACAAACATACACATGCACACATATGTATTGGAGTCAAACCAATGATTAATGCGTGTCCAAACGATTTTATCTATTAACCAAGTGACTAGTCCAGCATCATGTGAAACCTAGCTCTTTATCCTTCGAAGGGGTAACCTGCTTTCCTGAGAAGAAAAGTTTTGCCTTGTCTTCAAAAAGGCAGACCTTTAAAACAGTCAGGATTTGGCCCAGGATAGCTTTTCAGTTCTTGAGGCCTCTGGTCTCCCTCACTCAGCTAAAAAGCCCACCAGGCAATGCAAGATGAAGTGTGGTTCTTCACCCTGTTTTGTTTAGGTTTTGGTTGGTTGGTCTGTTTTTTGTTTGGAGTTCATTTGTTTGTTTGAGGGGTTTTTTTTGTTTTAGAGAATTTACAATTTAACTAAAATTACCCCTATGTGGAACTTAAGCATGCTAAACCATGTGCAGCCTCTGCCCTGGAGATCACACAACCTAAAACAGGGACAAGAGATGGACAGAAAAAGGAGTGCAAAAGAAGAAAAAGACAACGCTGTGTAACATAACTGGTGGCAGCCATGAGTGGAGAGAAAAACTATTTTTCTAATCCGTGTTCATGTTTATGTCAGGTTTGCATACGTGTTCCCAATGCGGGAAGAGCAACACAGCTACTGCAAGGGACACCCTTGGCTCTTCTGCCTGAAGGTTTGGTCTAACAAGTAGATGACTCACAAAACTAACATCATGCTGGTCTCTAGCAAGCGTTTGATCATGTAACTGTACAAATTCAATAAGACTTTAAAATAACACGTTTCCTAACTACTCTTTTCAGCATGCAAGGTCTTTGCCCAAGTACATTGCAGAGCAAGCCCAGGCTCTTTAATTTTCAAGCCCTTTGAGTACGCACAGCAGGGAGAGGGACAGGTCAGACCAACCTGCCCCAGGAGCCCATTTTTAACAATGTGTTTCAAAGAGCTAACTTGCAGAATTCAAGAAAGAAACCCCGGTCACTAAAGCATCTCTCTGGAGAAAAGGTAAACGAGTAGTCTTTAAGTCCAGATATGAGTGATATTACTACTTTCCCTCACCTTTGAGGAAGTAAGCTAGCTACAAAGGCCTGTGTTCAGCTGGTTATAATATCTGATGAAGAGAATTTAGTCTTTCAGTTGCTTTTAATAACCACCTCTCAAATCAGTGGCACAGGCACAGCCGGTGTCCAACACAGAGCTAAGGACATTGAATATTGCTAGCTCTGATGTACCAATTAAGTAGTGATGAACTTTGAGCAGAAAAGTCATACTGTTCTTTTACTTCTTTACCGTGAAGACCTGTACACAGAGGATAATTTGGAATATCACTGTAGGTGAAAGCCTAGCTCAACAATTAGAAAAAAAACCCCCATGAATTTACATATATATGTATATGTATATATACACATTTAAAAAAAATATAAAATAATATTTATATTTCATTTATATATATATAAGAATGAAAAAGTGTACAGGACTCCTTTGAATGGGAGCCTGTTTACCTTGAAACATGTACAGCCACCTTTAAAAGGCTGTGATGGATCCTCGCATTCATTTGTTACATCTTAATCGTACTCACTGCCCTCTCCAGGAATGCAAGAATGTGTTGAAATCAGGACATTCAGACAGAAACAGACAGTACTTTCACCCTGTGTTAGTGAGGGGCAAGCGTTACAAACATTGTCATATGATGGGGACACATCCAAACTGCCTTGAAAACATAAAAAAACTTGTTGTCCTCAGGGGAGCCCACATGCAAGCACAAGGTTCAAATATGCTAGCTTCAGGTAACATGTACATGGATCTAATTCTGACTTCTTGAGAGCACAGTTTGGTGAATTCCAGGTGCATTTAAAAGGTCCGTATTTAAACTTTTACCAGCTCTCATTAGAATAAACTCATACACGTCTCACCTAAGCAGGCACCAGCAAAAATGCCAGACTAGCAGGTATGCACTCATTAAGTATGCTGAATACCACAGAAAAAAATTGCATTCTTTAAATCACCACCTAACATTAAGCACCTAGAAGCCTGAAAAAATATCTACAGATATCATTTGCTTTGTTGGAGTCCAGTGCTTGTGTCATAAAAAGGGAATTTAAAATGTTTTCATGCAAATTATCTTTGCCTTTTACTCATCGCCTATTGAAAAGATTCAATGTATTTATGTGGTTTATAGGGTTTTTTCATTATCTTCTAGATCAACTGTTCATGCTTCCAGTCCTTACACATACCGCAAGCATACAGATTGAACCATCATATTATATAACGTAGTCCATAGTTTGCTTTGAAATAGTGAATTTGGCTGGGACTAATCATAGAATCATAGAATCATTTTGGTTGGAAAAGACCCTCAGTCAAGACCCTATCATCAAGACCAATCATTAGGCTAGCACTGCCAACTCCACCCCTAATCCATGTCCCTAAGCACCACATCTACACACCTTTTAAACACCTCGAAGGATTGTGTCTCAATCACTTCCCTGGGCAGTGTGTTCCAATGCCTGACAACCTTTTACAGGAAAAAAAATTTCCTAATATCCAACCTAAACCTCATCTGGTAAAACTTCAAGCCATTTCCTCTCATCCTATTACTTACTACTTGCGAGAAGAGACCAACACCCTCCACGCTACAACCTCCTTTCAGGTAGTTGTAGATAGCAATAAGGTCTCCTGCTCCTCATAAGACTTGTGCTCCAGACCCTTCACCATCACTGTTGCCCTTCTCTGAACTCCCTCCAGCACCTCAATGTCTTTCCTGTAGTGAGGGGACCAAAACTGAACACAGGATTTGAGGTGGGGCCTCA
>VWYH01000152.1:45470-62019 GCA_013399365.1 Pampusana beccarii
TCTTGAACTCTCCTTACTTCTCCAAGAATAGAAAACTCCAGCATTTCATGAATGCAGTGCCAAAGGCAGCCTCCAACCATCATACCACCCACAAGTCCTTAGCTGTTCACAAACAACAGACAGAGTGAGCACCTTCCCTCGTTGGCTCCCTCACCAACTGTGTCAGGAAGTCGTCTTCCACAGACTCCAGGAACCTCCTAGACTCTTTCTTCTTTGCTGTATTGTATTTCCAGCAGGCATCTGGAAGTCCTCCAAAAGAATACGAGATAGCAATTTTGAGACTTCTCCCAGCTGCCTGCTGAATATTTCCTCTACCTCTTCATCCTGGTTGAGCGGTCTATAACAGACTCCCACCATGATAGCCGCTCTGTTGGCCTTTCCCCCGAGTCTTACCCATAAACACTTGACTGTATCATCACCATCATAAAGCTCTAGACAGCCATAACTCTCCCTAACACACAGGGCTAACCCCACCTCCTCTCTTTCCTTGCTTAGCCTTTCTGAAGCATTTACAGCCACCCAATGCAGCATTCCAGTTGTGTGAGTGACCCCACCATGTTTCTGTGACTGCAACTATACCATCATTTTCCAGCTGACCAACGGCTTCCAGCTCCTCCTGTTTGTTGCCCGTGCTGTGTGCATTGGTGTTAATGCACTTCAACTGGGTTATTGATCCTGCTGCCGTTTTGGGAGGGGAGAAGCCCTAATTCCTATGTGACTGTTTCCAGGCACTTCTGGGGTTTCTAACGCATCAACAACCCCTGTGTCTTTGCTGCCCCGTGGATCTCCATCCACTGCCTCCACTGGGATGACTAAGCTGCTGCACACATTAGTATAGAGATGTTTCGAACGTGTTCTAGTGTACTCAGGACATGATGTAGCAGAGCAAAGGGCCTCACTAGTGCCCTGTCACTCTATCATTGTCATGCTGCCCCATGGCTTATCTCCAGTGAGTCTGCTTTCAACCCTTTCCCTCTTCAAACCTAGTTTAAAGCTCTTTCAATGAGCCCTGCTAACTCTTGTGCAAAGATCCTTTTCCCCCTTTGAGACAGGCATACCCTGTCACCAGCCAACCTGGCATCAGATAGACTGACTAGTAATAAAAAATTCCAAAATTCTGTTGGTGACACCTGTCTTGGAGCCAGGTATTGATCAGGTGGATCTTCCCATTTCTTCCAACATCATTCCCTGCAGCTGCAAGGACAGAGGAAAAAAAAAAAAAAAAGAAATGTTCCTGCTCGCTTAACCAATCGTCCCAAGGCCCTGAAGTCTCTTTTGGTCAATCTTGGACTTCTTATTGCAACTTCACCACTGCCTATGTGAAAAAACAATAATGGATAATACTGCTCGCTTAACCAATCGTCCCAAGGCCCTGAAGTCTCTTTTGGTCAATCTTGGACTTCTTATTGCAACTTCACCACTGCCTATGTGAAAAAACAATAATGGATAATAATCTGAGGGCCATACCAGGGTATGAAGTTTTCTGATAACATCTTTAACCTGGGCCCCGGGGACACAGCGGACTTCCCTGAGAAGTAAGTCCAGTCGACAGATAATACTGTCTGCATTTTGCAGCCTCTTTATCAGTCACATTCATCAAGGTGTTCTTCTGTGGGTTGTCCTTATAGCACGTAGCAGTGAGTAAACACCCACAGATTAGTTTCCCATACACAATTGCTTCTCTTAGGAAAGGTTATGTGCACGTTCAGAGAAGTTCACTAGGTCACTGCATTCGAGAAGAACCTTTTCATTCTTTTAATTTACTATATCCCAGATGTTTTTAACCTACTGAACCAGCATCACAGCCACATTGTACTCTATTAACATTCTGGCTTTATCTGAAGTTTTTAGAATTTGAGCTTTTAGAAATTCATTCTAAATTGTCCATATTTGAGATCTTACTCTGATGCAAGGAAAAGAAACATCCAAAGGAAAGCTCCTACCAAACATTGCTTTTTCTGCCAAAAAATGATGAAAATACAAAAGAAACTTCCCAATTTCAATACTACACAATAATGGTTTGATTTCTAAAAGATTGAAGACGAAAAATTTCATATATAACGTCAAAAGACAGTAAGAGTAACAGAAGTAAAAATTGGATTGCACTATTTGTTGTATAAGTCAATTAAGTAAGTGTAATAAAGATGAAGGAAGAAATAAAGTGAGGAAAAAAAGTCTGGTTATAAGAAGTTGTAGCCGTGGTTAAACACCTCTGATTAACTGTGCCACAATTATCACTCCTTGTTTGATCTGGAGAGCAATACTGTGTCAGTCCATGTATTATCTGCATATCATTTAAGTGAGTATTTTCAGATATCACTGCTTGCATCTTGTTCCTAAAAAACCCCAAGCTTTTGCACCTAAAACACTAAAAAAGACTCATGCTTCAGGACACATAAAAGTAAACCAGTCATTTAGACATTCGGGTAAAATTCCTCCTGAAGGACACAACAAAATTGGCATTTCAGTGAAATATTCTTTCATAACGTTGTCAGGAGTAGCCTCTGCCTATTTCAGGATTTTTTTTAATTTTTTTTTTCATATGAAGAAGTGATAACAGCTGCATTTCTGACAGAGATCTCAGAAGCTTCTGCAAAGTGGTGATACTACCACATTTTTGAGGTCTTGCAGGTAAAAGAAAAAGGACTATTTTGTTAGACATAAACTAACAAGACATGTTGTCCATTCCATAATATATTTTCTAGTACTTAAATCAGTAAGAGATAACATTAATTTGTTATGTGTGATCACTTATCAGTCCAAGCTTAGACATTTTATTGTTCAAGAATCCCTGCAAGGTATTTTATTAAAGGAAAGTAATCTTACATGGTTGGTTTACAGAACAGAAACACCCAAAGGAATTAAGGGACAATATCCACAGATTAACACAGAGATCATATTAGAACTCGATATAGGCTGTTCAACAACAACAGCCTCCAATAGCAGCAGCTCCACAAGGCAAGTAGATTTAAAACACTGGAGGCAGAAATTAACTTAGTTCTCAAGAATTTCCAGCTGACCTTGGCTCTTTGTCAAGAGTTTCCATCCTCCAAGTCCCACTTCTGATCTGAATCCATACTCACCAAAAACTGAAATGTGTAACATACATTCATTCATTCATTCATTCATTTATTTATATTACATTACTGATGTCACAGAAAGGGAAGCTTTCAACTAGATATCTGTTCATTTTTGAAACAGGTTTAAAGTAGGGGCTTAATACATGTAGTTTCAGTGCAGTGTGGTATTCTGTATAGGGGCATTCAGCTCCCTGCAAATGAATCCTTTACACGAAATATCCTATTTACAAAATGACACAAAGAGAAGTTATGGAAAAATCATAGAATAAAGACATACTTTGACCTTAGAGGTTTTTTGAACAGAACTAGCTGAATGTTTTTCACGGTCTTGAAAAAGCATGCATCTGTACATCCAGCATTACCAAAAGATTTAGAGATGTGTAAGTATTTCAGTGAAACAAAAGCAAAGTTTAAGCCGTTTCAGTAGCTCTAAACTGCAAGAGCACACAGAGGAGGTAGCAGATCTGCTTGCCTCTGTTCTTGCTCTTCCCTACCACTGCATACATTCACTTCTGGAGAGCAGGACAGTGGGGAGATGGCAGTACAGCACATGGTGCTTCAAACATAACATCTAGGTTTGAAATAAATCCTCAGGGTTTGATCTGTCTTCCCATTACTGAATTAATACATCTGAATGGGCTTATGACTGAATCAAAACTTTTTGTTCAAAAATAAAATGACAAAATGCCTATTTTTCCATCCTAAATAAAGCATTAATTTTTTGTTAGTTTTTGTCAACTGCTAACGAAAAAAAAGCACCTGTTACTTTTTCTGATAATACAAAATTACTGGAAAATAGACAATGACGGTCTTAGGGGATTTCAGACCAAGGTCTTTTTACAGGTCTTTCAGGTCACAATATGTAATGGTTATTTATGTTGGACTGTTGAATAGCACAGAAGAAGAAATCAGTTCAAGCCACAGAATAATCCAATTCAATAGACTCTACAGCAACCCTGAAACCTTGTGCTGAGATGGAGTGTTTTTTCTGGAAAGAATTCTAATCTCGCTTTAACAGATTTCACTTCTCAATCTATCAGTTGTGCTAGCAGTCTCATGGGTAAAAATGCACAGTTTAATTCCAAGTTGAATATATATGGAGCAAAAATGACATTTATATTTCACTTCTTGACTACCCCCAGAGCATGCTGTGATAGTTATGTTCCTACCAGAGAGCCATCCTGAAAAAACATTGCTCATATTCTTTAATCAGACTCAGAAACATTTTCATACTCTGTAGGAAGAGACAGTTCCATCAAAAATATGACTCTCACAGGGTCTCTAACATCAACCTTCTTCATGGTTGTGATGTAGCAAATGGTCTCCTCAGGATTTCATAATTTCTAGTGTCAGAACAAAATGTGTCATGAAAAGCTTTGAAAGGGTAGCTCGTGGAATAATTTACGGGACATCATCTTCAACTGATCCCCAAGGATTCTGAGACTGAAATGCAGAGGAGCAGTGAAGATTTCAGCCTCTTCTGCTGGTATCACCAGCTTCCCCGTCCTGCCTTTGGCTGAAGTATGCCATTCCTCAATATTTGCTCTTCTTGAGGCTTTGAAACCCTACTCTGACATATTATACAGCAGTACCCTCTTCTTAGGCAACCAGATGACCGTGATTATGGAGCACAGCAGTCAGGACACTCAGCTGACAACATGGTAACTTCCTGTTTTACAACAAAGCAGTCTTTCCAATCCATGTTTGAAGGAGCACAACAGGATCATACCTCATTTCTTTTATTTGAATGATGTAGTAAAATAATCCACCGTTAATACCTTTTTTCTTGTTGCTGTCACTGCATGCTGATCTCAGCCCCATTTACAGGGTTGCACCCAGGTGCTTCACTGCTCCTCACACTGACACACTAACTCAAAGGGCTTTGTCACTTCACTTCTATTTCTGTCTGTGTTTCCAGTAATGATGAATACCATACCTCATTTGTGGCCAAACCAGACTGCCATCTCTATGCTATACGCTTCTGAGCATGCTGCTGAAACCTGCAGTGGCAGTTTTTTCCCTGCTGCCTTGCATCTCAAAATCCCAGCCACTGCTACTCCCTAGGTCTCTTCCAGAATTACTGTGTTTTAAATTTCTCTTCTGAAAAAGCAATTAACTTTCAAATAATCCTGCATTTCAGGCACAACCTATTAGATTATTTTTATCCAAATGAATTTCATTTCACTGTGGTGCAATAAGGGCTTCTGTTTTCCTCATGTGATTCTTCCAATTGTAATTACTCACGTATTTCCATAATAAGCTTGTTCTCACCTAGGTTATTAATTAAAAACATTAAATGAAACAGAACCCAACCACTGCAGCAGTGAATAAACACCCTGCCCAGAACCCAACGTTACCAACTCAGTGCTGTCTTCACCTGAAAGCCATTCAGATTGATTGGATGGAAACACCACTACCAAGAATTTTTTTTTTTTTTTTTTTAAAACAAGTATCAAGTACAATGGGACAACAGTAAACAAGTTTTAACCTGTAGTTTTGCCAAAGACTTTCATCAGCTTATTTGTCTAAAGTCAACATAATTCTCTGTCAAGGAGAGCAGCAAGTAGCATGTAACAGCAGGCACAAGCTACTAGCAAACTTCATTTTAGGCCCTCAGCAATTCCATATCCTGATTTAAATTTGGTAGCTATAAAAAAAAAAATTCTTCCATCAACAGTTTTCACTTTATATATCCTAGCTTGGCACTCACGGAATATCTCAATGCTGCAAAATAGCTTGATCTCAGAACCAAATCATCAGAACACAGCCCTGTTCTGCTGGGAGCTTGCAGAAACCTTTTTCCTGCACGGTTTATAATTTACTTACACTTCTCCACAGCAAATTCTGTCACTTCCACATTTTTTAAAGAAAGGCCTGGGCTGCGATGGTATACAGACAGCTCTTTTCAAACAGACATCCTAAGGAAAAAAATTAATAGAAAGGGGTATCACAGTGATACATATTTTCAGAAATTACATAAAAGCAACGGTAGTAAAGCAGCCTTTTCAGAGCCCACGAAGGAACATGAGCAGCTGATGAAGTGCTGGAGTATATCCTTCTATTTAGCAGTAAAACGTGTTTTTTATTACTGTAAATTTCAGTTCTTTTCTTAATAGCAGTGTAACACTTGTGCCCCCTCTTTCTGAGCATACACTTTGCTTCACTTTTTCTCAAGTCTTAGAAGCCAAGCCATTCAGCAAACCACTCCTGGGCTGTGCTCTAGATGCTTTCTGAGACAACACTGTGCAAAGACAGAGAGCAATATCTGGCAGCACCCACACCCTAATCTACAGGCAGGGACTTAGGGTAGTAACCTAGATGGCTTGTCCCCATCCCTCCAGCCTTCGGTGTATATACATCCCCTTTAACTTGCTATATTCTCTCCCTCTAGCATCATTTTGGGTGAATGGATAAAATTACTGGTGCCTTCATGTTTCCAGACAGTATTAGAAGGAGGCTTCTGAGTGCTCAAACTTTCTCCCACTTCCCATTAACATTTACTAAAGACTATGACGATACGTAACCATGCTGGTTTTGGCTGGGATAGAGTTAATTTTGTTAACAGTAGCTGGTGTGGGGGCATGGTTTGGATTTGTGCTGAAAACAGTGTTGATAATACAGGGATGTCTTAGTTACTGCTGAGCAGCGCTTACACAAGGTCATGGCCTTTCCTGCTTCTCACACCACCCCAGTGAGGGGGCTGGGGGTGCACTAGAAGTTGGGAGGGGACACAGCTGGGACAGCTGACCCCAACTGACCAAAGGGATATTCCATAGCATATGGTATCATGCTCAGTATATAAAGCAGGAGGAAAAAGAGGAAAGAGGGGACATTCAGAGCGATGGAATTTGTCTTCCCAATTAACTGTTTCACGCTATGGACTCCGGCTTTCCTGGATATGGCTGAACACCTGCCTGCCCATGGGAAGTAGTGAATGAATCTGTTTTGCTTTGCTTGCATGCATGGCTTTTGCTTTACCTATTAAACTGTCTTTATCTCAACCTATGAGTTTTCTCACTCTTATTCTTCCAATTTGCTACCCTGTCCCACCAGGGGCAGGGAGTAAGTGAGGGGCTGTGTGGTGCTCAGTTGCTAGCTTGAGTTAAGCCACAACAACTTGCTCAATGACCTTCACTTGAGGAAACAAATCGCACTCTGGTTCTTTGCATAGATGACTGAAGAATGCAGATAAAACCAGCTGGCTATGGTTCACCTGCTGAAAGGGGAGGAAGTGCTGCCAGATGGCACCAGGAAACACCCAGCGAAACAGCAAGGCAGTGTTTGAACGTCACTCTGACAAATGGCATATGCCACCCTTTATGTAACTCAGAACTTACTGCTAACTGACCAGTTCTTCCTCTGCAAACCTTGCAAACATCCCATTTAGCTGAACCTGCTGTAACACTTTTTTTGCTTTTCAAATGAGGCCAGAAACTTCATCTCCTGGTGCTCACCCTCTAACCTGAGGGGAGCTGCCACCAATGACTTATGATCTGGTCTGGCCTCTGACTGGTCCTTCTCTTCAGAGACCACCTCAGAGGCTCCGTATGCGATCACACCCTCTGAACACTAATGAACTTCTGTTGCTCTCCTGTGGGAAATATTTCTTTTCCTCACTAGTACAACAAACTGCAAAACACAGAAGTCTCATGTACAAGACATCAAAACCTAATGAGTCTGCTGTCATGATAAGCTTTGGATACTTTCTTTGCCCTCTACTGTAAAACACTGTAATTCACTGTCAGAGGAGAACACATCAATTCTAAACTACACTGCTGTTTAGGAAACAGCATGGTTCAAAGGCTGTCACTAAATTAACATCTATAAAACTCAGGTTCATTTCCTAATTCTACCTCAGCCTCCCTCATTTTAAGCAATACATTTGGTTTTCCGGTCCATGAAATGAGGAAAACATCCTGTCGTAATACAGAATATGACTCCTCTACAATCTGTTTTTAGTACAGCAGCTATGGAGATGGTTACGTGATGCACACATTTTCGATGCTCTGACTGTTCCTTTTAAGAAGCTTTAAGTATATGTCTGTGGCTGTAAGTTCACTTTACTGAATTTGAACTCACACCTCCCTCTGGAATCATCAGCCAAAGCCAGAAATTAGAAGACTTGTCCTAGATCAGCCATACGACAAATCATCTGTGGTTTTGCACATTGACACAGAGATGCTTTCTTTGTCTGCTGCACACTTTGGCTGGGCTAATATCAAAGTCACCCAGTCTGGTCACTTGCACTGTGATGTCTGAAAGACCTCCAGATCTATTGCTCTACTCAGCACCCAGTTCAGACATCAAAAATCTTTACCTTTAATTTAATACACGAAACCATACCACTTTTCTGTTCTCCCCTTGCATCTCATATTACTTAAAATACTTGTTTTCAAAATACCCCACAGTTAGTATCATCACACAAAAACCCAGCCAAGATCAGAGACTACAGCAAGAGGATTGGTCTTTTGTAAGAAGAGTTCAAAAGAAACAAGAAGAGACTTGTGTTTCAAGGCTTCAGAAAACAGACAAATACTGCTGTCATGAAAACACTACATGTGGCTTCAAATACACCATGGATATTTTAAAGCCCTTTCTTTGATAATATTTTATGTTTCTATGTGTATCTCAAGTCCACAGTAATTCCAGGAACAGGTCACTACTTTTGGACTGGAAACAACACCCCAAAATTATAACCTGTACCTGTCCCAAGAGTTCTACAGTCTTCAGTTATACGAACATCTTAAAAGATATGTTAAGACTTTGTATATAAGCTACATAATTTTGGAAATACCTCTGCCTAGACATTATAACATATTATTATAAATAAATGTTAATGCATTTTGAAGCCTCATATATTTTCTTAATTTTACAGTAAAAAGGAGTAAGTCTGTGAAAGGCCAGCTGGCTCCAGTATCCTTACAATGCAGACCAAAAGCAAAATACTACCTAGTGGTATTTCAATAGTGCACTGTCTCAAAAAAATATTAGATTGCGTGCTATTTCTTCCACTTCTGCATGCTCCTTTACTCACTACAATAACAACCTAAGGGTGTGATCTAGCACTGTTAGTCATCACAGTGTGCCTGTCACTTGCCTTCAAAATCATCACAGAACCACAGAGTGTTAGGGATTGGAAGGGACCTCGAAAGATCATCTGGTCCAATCCCCCTGCCAGAGCAGGAACACCTAGATGAGGTTACACAGGAAGGCATCCAGGTGGGTTTTGAATGTCTCCAGAGAAGGAGACTCCACAACCTCCCTGGGCAGCCTGTTCCAGTGCTCTGTTACCCTCACTGAGAAGAAGTTTCTTCTCAAATTTAAGTGGAATCTCCTGTGTTCCAGCTTGAACTCATTACCCGTTGTCCTACCACTGGTTGTCACTGAGAAGAGCCTGGCTCCATCCTCGTGACACTCACCCTTAAGGTATTTATAAACATTAATAAGGCCACCCCTCAGCCATAAACTAAAGAGCCCCAGCTCCCTTAGCCTCTCCTCATAAGGGCGATGCTCCACTCCAGCATCCCAAATACTGCTTTTCTCTAGCTGTTCCCTAATTTATATTTAGTTCATAATCAAAGAAAATCAAATTTCTGGATAAGGCTGAATTGTAAAGCTTTTGATTTTTTCACTTTGAAGACAGATTATTTTTTCTTTCCTGTAGCTATTTAATAGTGGTTCACTTAAAGACTGAAAGCAGCATAAGCTTGTACTCATCTTCCTGATAAATGGGTTGCATTGCATATTTACAGGGCCATATTTAAGTCCATAATCTAATCAGCATTGCTTTCTTTACCTGCTCAAAGCAATTTATCCATCAAGAGCTAACCAAGATAGACTCAGTTCTACAACATATAGTGCACAAAATAAAAAATACGAAGTTACTGCTCCAATTTAGGGACACTTCATACAGATCTGCATTCAAATGTGGTACAAGGCAGTGGAAAACCAGGCCCAGTCACGCTAATGTCAGAATTTATCCTCACAGGTAGTGAATTTTATTATCCAATAAAACACCCTAAACCAAACAAACCAAACAAAAAAATCCCTAACATCACTGTGAATTGGGTTGAACTCAGGCGAAAAACTTATTTCAAGCATAATATTTCCTTCCCTTCCTCCTGAGTCTTTCCTGGTTTGTCCATAAGTTGGTGAGAGTTTTGAAAACACACTACTTTGCCACCTAGATTAAAACAGTGCTCACAAGTTACTCTCTAAAATAGAGAGACACGATTGCCAGGCTCTCTCCACTTTCTTTTAAACACAACTGCCATGTTAGAAGAATATGTCTCCACATTTCTACTGCCTTTACGTGTTCTCTGACAAAGCAGTTTTGGCCTGTATCCCACATTTAAAACTGAGCTGAAATGACACCTGAAGGAAAACAGGTTGTAAAAGGGATTGTGTTTAGCTTCTTGGCTTCTGTGTTGCAGGAACAGCATGCTCTTGTAGACAACAGCCATTTTGAAAGGAAAAGGCATTACCTCTCACTTGACTCAGGGAAGTTGCTTTCAAGGCATCGAGCTTCTTTGTTGGTGCTTCTGAATACCATTCAAAATATGAAAATGCCTATTCTTAAAACTTTAAAATGCAAACAAAACACCATCACCTCCCCTCTTCCTGATAAAATTCAAGCTGATACACAGCTTAGAAAGGTGCTTTTAGGATAAAGAAACCTTATCTCTTGTGGCACATCTGTGAAAACAATGCCAAAGAAAGACGAATTTCGGTTGTGAAAATTACACCTGTGGCTTATTGCTGCCTGAAGGCTTACTTGAGAAGTAGACTGGGCTGGAAAGGGGCCACCACAAATGTTAGTTCCTCTAGGGTAGGTGGCACAATGTATGTGATTCAGAAGGATATATTTTTCCTTCAGATCAGAGAAAAGTTGATTTATAAGGACTGCAAATAGCCAGAAACTATTGAGGGCTGTGAGAACAAAGAGGACATCCTCCAGCCATCCCCCTAAATCTCTGCAGCAGTGGGTAAGATTCAAATGCCCCACGGGACCACAAACGAGACCACCATCCACACTTGGCTGGGAAGGAGGTGTCCAGGCTGCAGCCGCTGCCCCCAGCACAGGTTATGTTGCTCTATCCAGTGTCCATATAGTGACAAAATCTAAGCAGTCCCAGAAGCAGAGACTCAGACTTGTCTAAGTCCTCTCTAGTCCCAGTCAAGTCCTCCCATCTCTGACCCACAGTGTCACAAACCCCCTTGTCCCCTCTCCCCATGCCAACACAAACCTTGCACTCTCCAGCAACCACAGGGAATAGGGAAAGTCTCTAATCCATCATTTACAGCCTAAGAGATAGGGGTGTCTCTTGAAGACCACTGCAAAAGCAATTCACCAGTGGTTATACAATATAATAATCTGGATGCAACCTTTTGGCACAAGAAATCCACATGCTAGAGAGTAAAGAGGTATGTGGGGGGAAGAATATCCCTTTATTCTCACCTCATCCTTAAGACCCTTCCTGACACAGGCCAGAGATTATGTCAGTGCCAGAGCACTAAGCTAACTGCACCTTTGATCTCCTTCAGCACAGCAGTTCTCAGCCTGGCCTTAGATGTTTGCCCTTGCATCTCCCACACCACACAGTCCTGGATCAATTTAATCCTCATTGCATTTACTTGTCCATGTCCCAACAGGGCTTTCCTGCAAAACTGAAGTCACTTTGCAGTAACAGAGATTACCCCTGTTTTTGTAAAGGATGCAGCCTCAAAGGAAACTAATGATACTGTGGTGTAAGAAGAACGCTACTGAACAGCTACAAACCTAAACCCTAAGGTGGATCCGACCAGCCAACCAACTTGTTCTGACCCCTGCAGAGGAGGAGGATACAACAGGGCAAATCATCTAATAGCAAAAAAGCAAACCATTTATCCACCAACACACCATCCCAAGCTCCCAAACAAGTCAATGTCTGGTTTTATCAGGTCATACATCATTTCCAAACAGCAGAGCCTGCATCACTGATAGGCAGTTCATTAAGACTGACTTTAGAAATCGCAGTTTTCTTCATATTCCAGCTGTGATTTCTAAAGGGATTCCTGCTTCTTGCACACTAGAAGCAACAGTATTCATCTGTACATGCAGCATTCATATCCTTCACAGTGTCCCTTGGCTTGTTTCCCCTGTAAGACAGCTACATCCAAAAATTACTGAAGCTGGCTTGGTTTCTCCTTATTTATTGTCAACTTATGAAATGTTTCTCAAAACACTCACTAGGCCCATGCACTAAATAACACTTGGCTAATGGCACAAGTCCAGCTCCTTCTCACAGCAAAAGCCTGCACTACTAGATAAGCCTTGAAGCATGGCTAGAAGGTCAAAATACATGTGCTCTCTGTTCCCATCCCAGATAGGACTCTTCTGAGAAAACCTCTCCTACTGGAAAATGTAAAGGCTGTCAATTTTGCATCAGAAGCAGGGTAAGCCAGAACTCCAACTGAGCAATGCTGTGAAGATTACAGTTCATTAACACTGAGTATCTCTGTGTCATTGGACAAGCCTCCACTTCAGCCCTGGAGATGGCGAGAGAACTACACCGACTGAGTGGAAAATTGTAGCATTTGAAAAACCAAACCACAAACACTGCCTGAAACAGAAAACTCCAGACTTGGATTCACATACTTAAATAGCGTAAGTCATCCTGAATTTAGATATGCATTTTTTTGACCAGAAAAAAATGCACTGCTGACTCCTGTGATGTACTATGAGGCCTATTACACACAGGCAATGAGTACAGCTTATTCCAGTGCACACCTGCTGAGAGGAGGTTCTGGGGATCCAATGATGCAACTCCCAAAAAGCACATTTTTTAGCACAGTGAGGATTCAGAGATAGATATAGATAATGGCCGAGTTAGATCTCTGCTTCCAGGAGAACTTTCAAATCAACATTCCTCTCTTCCTTTTTGTGGCTGAGGATAGCTGGGGAATTTCTGTTCAAAAACCCCTTTATCCATACCGAACTCACCTCAGCTATTTGATTAATGATTCACTCCTACTGCAGTGCAATACAGATCACCACTGTAGTCCTCATTACCTTCCAGCAATGAAAAAGTAAAAAGCAAGAGGCAGATGCCTTCTGCAGTATCTTCAAAGTGATCTCCTGATCTGTCCATCATAAATAGCTAAGCCAATTTTGAGATGTCAAATCAGACACTTCAAATCTGAGGGAATCAATGCAAGAGATTCGTGCTTTTGGATCAAATGAGGGGAACAGGCATGTGGATGTATTATAATTAAGATCACCTCACCAACTCGTGTGGCTTCTGAGACATTATTTGTGAACATGAGCTACACTATTAGAACAGTCTTGCAAAGGGCTTCGACAGAAAGAAATAAGACTAAGTCTAAAATAGCGAATGTTGGGATTCCTCTGCTAGTAACTAGAATCAGCGTCTACTCAAACTTCTCTGCTGACAAAGCAACTTCTGGGTAGCACTCACATCTCTGGAGAGTAGCACTCCACCAAAAACTTGTGTGAGTTTGCAGTTCAACACAGCCGTTCTCCCAAAGCACTGCCTAGGGGTCAGTGAACTGTTCCACAGCCCAGTTCTCCTCCTAAGAGCAAAGTCAGTCCCAGTATCAGCAGTCTTCTGGAGACTACCAGCTTTTGTCTACAAAGAAGAAAACACAGCAGAGTTTTCTAACAGCTTTCTTGAGATCATACAGCAGCTCCACAGATAATGAAAATTACTAAAACTTCTCCATTTCTCTCCTACCCTTTAATGGCAGGCATCTGAGAGAAACATCAGAAGACAATTCCAGTCAAACACTGGTTCAGAAGATGTACAAACATGCCATTTGGCTTCGGAGCGAACATTCAAACTTAATTTTAAGCATGTATTTTTGAAGAACACGAAGTTTTAACTAAAGGATTTAGAAAAATCCTTTTCTCTTTCAAAACAGGTATGAGCCCTTGCAAATGAAACCAAACAACAACATTGAGGGAGGTGGTTCGACTAAGTTGGAGGTGCCACAGAGGATAAGTCACCCTGCACTCTCCATCAAAACAGCTCCCACAAAGAAAAAAAGGCGGGTCGTGGTCATAAGAGACTCCCTTCTAAAGGGAACAGAAGGCCCTAAATGCCAGCCCGACCCACTTCTTAGGGAAGTCTACTGCCTCCCTGGGGCCAGGGTTAAAAATGTAAAAAGAAAACTTCCTGCCCTGGTTGGGCCCTCAGACTATTATCCCTTAATAATTTTTAAGGTAGGCAGTGAAGAAACTGAAAAGTGAAAACTAAAGACAATCAAGAGAGACTTCAGGGCCTAGGGATGCACGGTCAAGGGAACAGGAGCACAAGTAGTGCTCTCATCTGTCCCCAGAGTTGCGGGGTATGACAAGGAAAGATGCATAAAGACCCACCAGATAAATACCTGGCTGAGGGACTGGTGTCACTGGCAGAATTTTGGGTTTTTTATCATGGGTTGGCTTACATGGCACCTGGCCTGCTAGCAACAACTACGACACACCTGTCTCACAAGGGGAAAAGGATCCTGAGGCAGGAGTTAGCATGGCTCATTGAGAGGGCTTTAAACTAGATTTGAAAAGGGGAAGGGAGGAAACAACATGCGGCAGAGGCATACCTAAGGGTCACATGCCAACATTTGAGGGTAGTGATGGCAAGGCCCTTTGGTCTGCCATCCCAGTGGAAGCTGGGGATGGAGAGCCATGCAGTAAGAGAAATACAAGGGTTATTGATGTGTTAGAAACCATTGAAACACCTAAGGATGGCCACAGAGGAATTAGGGCTCCTCACCAGAAAAAGGTGGTGGAATAAATGGCCCAGCTGAAGTGCATCTATACAAATGCACCCAGCATGGGCAAACAGGAGGAGTCACTGTAAGGCAGAAAAACTACAATACAATTGCCATCACAGAAACATGGCAAGATGACTCTCATAACTGGAGTGCTGCATTAGATAGCTCTGAACTCTTCAGAAGGGATAGGCAAGGAAGGAGAGGAGGTTGGGTAATCATGCATGTTAGGGAGTGTTTTGATTGTCTGAAGCTTAATGAGGGTGATGATAGGGCTGAGTGTCTATGGGTGAGAATCAAGGGGAAGGACAACAAGGTGGACATCCTGGTGGAGGTCTGTTACAGACCACCAAACCAGGATGAAGAGGCAGACGAAATATTCCGCAGGCAGCTCGGAGAAGTCTCCTGATCACTAGCTCTTCTTCTTATGGGGGACTTCAACCTGCCAGATGTCTTCTGGAAATACAACACAGCAGAGAGGAAGATGTCTAAGAGGCTCCTGGAGTGCATGGAAGACAAGTTCCTGACATAGCTGGTTAGTGAGCCTAATAGGGAAGGAGCCCCACTGGATCTGTTGTTTGTAAATAGAGAAGAACTTGTGGGAATGTGTTGGTTGGAGGTCGCCTTGGGTATAGTGATCATGAAATGACTGAGTTTTCTATTCTTGGAGAAGTTAGAAAGGTGATCAGCAGAACTGCTACTTTGGAGTTCCGAAGGGCAGATTCTCATCTGTTTAGAAGATTGGTTGGCAGAGTCTCATGGGAGACAGTCCTGAAGGACAAAGGAGTTCAGGAAGGCTGGTTGCTCTTCAAGAAGGAAACCTTAGAGGCACAGGAGCAGGCTGTCCCCATGTCCCAGAAGGCGAGCCAGCAGGGAAGAAGGCCAGCCTGGCTGAATAGAGAGCTTCAGATTGAACTTAGTAATAAAAGAATTTATAACCTTTGGAAGGAGGGGCAGGCTACTCAAGAGGAATACAAGAATTCTATTAAGTTTATGCAGGGAGAAGATTAGAAGGGCCAAAGCCCAAATAGAGCTGACCTGGCTAACACTGTTAAAGACAACAAGAAATGTTTCTATAAATATATTAGCAACAAAAGGAGGCCTAAGGAGAATCTCCACCCCCTGATGGATGCAGGAGGGAACATAGGTGACAAAAGATGAGGGAAAGCCAGAAGTACTAAATGCCTTCCTTGCCTCAGTCTTTAATAGTCAGACCAGTTGTGCTCCAGGTACCCAGGCCCCTGAGCCTGAAGACACAGACGGGAAGCAGAATTAAACCACAATAATCCCAGGGGAAATGGTTAGTGACCTGCTACACCACTTGGACAGCCACAAGTCTATGGGGTGAGATGGGATACATCCAGGGGTGCTGAGGGAGCTGGCAGAGGTTATCACTAAGCCACTTTCTATTATCTGTCAGCAGTCCTGGCTAACTAGGGAGGTCCCAGTTGACTGGAAGTTGACTAACATGATGCCCATCTACAAGAAGGGTCAGAAGGAGGATCCAGGAACTACAGACCTGTCAGTCTGACCTCAGTGCCGGGGAAGGTCATGGAGCAGATCATACTGTGTGACATCACACGGCACATACAAGAAAACCATGCAATCAGGCCCAGTCAGCACGGGTGTGTGAAAGGCAGGTCTTGTTTGATCAACCTGANTGTGAAAGGCAGGTCTTGTTTGATCAACCTGATCTCCTT